>PVHP010042572.1:0-14750 GCA_004024765.1 Zapus hudsonius
TTTTTTAAAATTGTAAAGAAATTAAGATAGTATTAGGAAATATGCATTAAAGAAAAATGTCTATAGGGAAAATCTGAACATAGTTATCACAATTATAAGATGGCCATCAAGATTCCTACCCTAGTCACTAACCTTTACCCTTTGGGTATATATAAGATCTCTGTGATAGCCTCCCTATGGTTAGGGTAAATTCTATAGAACCTAAGAAGAGATATTACAGATGTAATTAAGGTTCTAAATCAGTTGATTTTCACTTAATCAAAAAGAGAATTATCATTAGCAGTTTTGATGTAAGTCAAAGAGGGTTTCCACATCAGGAATAGGGCACAGCAGAAATGTTCTCATTTGGTCTTAAAGGAGAAGGCAATCATGTTGTGGAGGAGGCTCACATGGTAGTCCCTAGAATCTGAGGGCCTCAGTTTTGAAACCATAAAAACTAAATTCTTCCAACAATAAATAGGCTTGGAAGAGAAGAGAGGCTTGACCACCATGCCCAGTGCTGTAGGAAATGTTTGAATACACTACTAAGAAGGGCAGCAGCCACTTCAGTAGGCAAAGTACTCAAAAACCCCAGGAAGTGGTCTGGGTCTTCTTTTTAAGAAATACATAAGGAGGGACATTCAGCAATTTAACTGGCAGGTTTGGGTTATATAACATTTTCCCCTACTGTCCAGGTCCCTTCCGCAGATGCTCTGAGTTTAATCACATGTATGCCAAGTTATTCACAGGCATGAGATGGTGAGGGGTTTCTTTCTAAAAGTTCATTTGGAGGATGTGATGGTTTTGTTGTCAACTTGACCTTTTTAGTCATCTTGGGTGGGTCTCTGAGGTTGTTCACAGAAAGGCAGCCCTCTCAGTAGAAAGCGGAATATAAGGGAGCTCAGGAGAGCTAGAAATGAATAGTCCTTCCTGGGAGGGCAGTGCAGGAAAGAAATTCCAGGGAATCAGGAAGCCAACAAGTCTGGGATAGAGTTGCAAGGCCCCACCCTAAAGCTATGTAAAGGGTAAAGGAATTTCTCTCCCTTCACCCCTGCCTGCTTTGTTGGTGTGTGTATAGTGCTGGTGATGGGTTTCTCTCTCTTTGGACCATGAAAGGGGGACAGCCTCTTTCTCCATTATGGAACTTCCCTCTGGAACTGTAGCTGCAATAAATCCTTTCCTCCCATAACTGTGCCTGGTTTGGAAGTTCATCCCAGTGGTTCATGACTGACTATGACAGTGGACATATCTTATTATATATGTAACCTGCAAAAACAAATGTCTAGGCTGGATGGCTCCTGCTGTTCTGATCCCAGATTTATCTAAGAACATATTTTAATAGAATCTGATCACAAATAATAGTGACTTGATGAAGACAAACCTATTTTATTTGGAATGGGTGTAACTACATCTCAGTACAGGTGTGGGGAGTCTCAGGTTGGTCAAGTACATTGTAAATAAATGAGTGTGCTTACTACCCAAGCCAAATAGTGCCCCAAATTGGCTAAACTATTTTCCTATACTTGCCTGCCTCAAAATGGCAATATGTCTATATTAGAAACACAGTGTCAACACAAAACCACCTTAGAGGGAAAAACAGATAGTTTGTTCTGAAACCAAATATGAGTGACTGTGTCCCGAGACCACAGATTCAGGTTACCCCTGTATTATATTTGAACATGGTAACAGTTTCATGAAGATTTTCTTTGTAGTTATTGGGCAAAAGGAAGGACCATAAATCAAGGCACTTTTCAAAAGCATTGGTGGGAACATCAGGTGGGTTGATTAAAGCTAACTGGGAAACCTGTTAAAGGTTTTAGATGCTATTTGATGACCTTCTTAGCTTTTGGGTTTGTGGAAGCTGGTGTTCCCTTAGTACATCCCCCAAATAGTCACCAAGATGTTAGGTCTGATGTTCGGTCTGACATGGATGTAGATAATGAATAGCTATTAAGGAGCTAAAGATAAACCAAGATCATTTGGCCACCATCAGGAAATTCTCATTAGATGTTCATTAGCCTTGTAGAATTCTTTAATAGAGCCGTGGCTTTTTTTTAACCCCTGGAAACTTCAATGACCAAAGGAGAAACACAAATGGCCATATGTAGGAGGTATAAGTAAGGAAAGATCTCCACAGGAAGAAGTTAATGGAATTAAGTCTGGGTCTGAAAAAGAGAAACAAAGAAAAACTTGGATAGCTAAATGAAAATCCTAGTGCCAGCGTTAGGCTACCTCCCATAACTGTTGGTTAGAGAGGCCCCTTGTGATGGTTAAATTTGATGTCAACTTGACCTTTCAAGTAATCTTGGGTGGGTCTCTCAGGATGTTTACAGGAAGGCAGCCTCTCATTAGGGTGCAGGATATAAAGAAGCTCAAAGGTTCTAGAAGTAAACATCCTTTCCTGTGTGAGCAGTGCAGGAAGGAAATTCCAGACTCAGGAAGTCATTAAGTCTGGGATAGGGTTGCAAGACCCCACCCTAAGGCTATATAAAGGGGAAGAAATTCTCTCCTTGGCCTTCCTGCCTGTTTGCTGTTCTGTGTGTGGTGTTGGTGATGGGTTTCTCTCTCTTCTCAGACCTGTGAAAGAGGGCCAGCCTCTTTCACTGTTAAGGAACTTCCCCTTAATCTGTAGTTTCAATAAATACTTTCCTCCCCCAAATTGTGCCTGGTTTGAAGATTCATCCCAGCGGTATGTGGCTGACTACGACACCCCTAATATAGGAAACTGCTACTGTTATTGTTTGCCCACCAGAACTAGATAGCATGACCTTATTGTTGAAGACACCATGTATTCTTGTCACCACACATAAACAAAGGAAACTGGAATTGGCTAGAAACTTCATCTCTGCTGCCCAATCCTTAGTGCCAGAAAGCACTTTTAGGCTGCTGCCAGAAGTGTCATCAACAGTATTACCCAGCATTCAGCACTACTGATGGGCCAGGCAAGATGTGCCCCAGTGGTGCAATAGTGACAAGTCTGTTATGAAGTTAACCAACTGCTCGCTGGTTAGATCTGAGACCCACTTCATAGGAGGAGATTGGCAACTGGTACTGATTATTGCTTCTCTCAGCTTTGGTTCAAGAAGTTTCTTTTTGCAGCAGGCACGAGTAACTTCAGAGGCTCATAACTGTTCAAACTGCCAAGAATAAGTGAGTGATGGCCAAATAAATAGTCATAAATGGGATATCTATCTCACCCTACATCCAGGGAACATTCCACAAGGGGTTGAAAGAATAGAATAAGAGGAAGAGAGAGAACGGTGTGGAATGTTGACTTCTGGGAATGACATAGCTGTTGTACCCCTGAACTCACAGCAGCTGTGGACACGATCTGCACAAGTGTAAGTCTGGCAAAATCCTGTCAGGGAGAGAGATGTCAGGAGGTATTTGATTTCTGTGGGAGGAAGTGACATTTTCTTCACTGTTAAGGTGTCTATCCTCCTGTAAAAAACCCCTCACCCATGCTCCTGTAAGAAAGCATAATATAACTCTCTGGGTCATCTTGGAAAAAAAAAAAAGACTAGCCAGGTGCAGTGGTGCACACCTTTAATCCCAGCATTGGGGAAACTGAGGTGGGAGTATTGCCATGAGTTGGAAGCCAGTCTGGGCTACAGAGTAAGTTCAAGGTCAGCCAGGGCCAGAGTTCAAAAAATTATGAACATAAAAAATGAAAATATGACACAAAGTGGCCTTGATATTCATGACCTCACAGTGACTGATGCTACCTACACAGACCTGCATAATAGGAAGGAAAAAAAGAGGACATGAAAATGGAAGAGATGGTTTAATTCCCTAGCGCCCATGTAAAGCCAGATGCACAAAGGGTTCAATTCCCCAGCGCCCACGTAAAGCCAGTTGCACAAAGTGGCACATGCATCTGGAATTCATTTGCAGTGGCAAGAGGCTCTAGTGTGCCTATATTCTCCCACTCTTTCTCTGTATCTTTCTGCTTGAAAATAAATAAGTTTTTTTTTTTTTTAATGGAAGAGACTAGTTAGAAAGAAGGGACTCAGTGGAGGTCTTTGGGAGGAGGAAAAGGGGAGTGGTCAGAGAGGATTATGGTCATGGTATATTCTCTAGATTTATGGAAGTTGTCTAAAAACATCATTTCCTACTTTTCCAAAAAGTAAAAAAGACATGAAAGCATTACATGACTACTTGGGAAGAAGAGAACCAGAAAGAGTATGGAGGAGACAAGGGAGAAATATATTATGTATATGTACAAAAATGTTATAATGAAACCCATTAATATATACTAATAAAAAGAAATATGTTGGGCTCAGCCTTAAGCTAAATTTTAGAATATGGAATAAAGCCAGGTGTGGTGGCACATACCTTTAATCCCAGCACACCTTTATTCCCAGGATAAGCCTTGATCCAGTTTGTTGATACTTTGCTCTGCTGTACTCTGTAGATTGGCTCCCGCCATAAGGTTTGAATCTTATTGCTTGAGAGAAATAGGCTGAACAATGGAGCCTCAGGTTATAAAAGGGTTTTGGGGGCTGGAGTGATTTGAGATTTGCCTGGACATGTCTCCCAGCCATGTGCGTATGCTCTGGCTGTTGCTTTCACCTCTCCCCGATGGAGCCCATCTCCTGCTGACCAGAGAGACAGGCTTGCTCGCAGGGGGCCAGGGGTCTGTGACTCAACCCAACAGAAATAGAGGCAAACACCAAAGTTAGCAAGTAAAATACCTGATATTCAATCCTTCATCTTTTAGTCTCCATATCCTGGAAATGTTATTTTCCTCCACATAAATACTGTAAATCTTCAAACAAACAAAAAGATTGTGATAGTTAAATTCTCTTATCAACCTGATCAGATTATGAATCAAGGAAGAGACACCTCTTGGGTGGGTCAATGAGGGCTCCAGGACAGATTAACAAAGGAAGGAAAAGAAAACCTTCTTCCAGGCCAGGTGGACACTTTGCCTGTCTGCCCACATTACTTGTGTGTGCATCTGTCCTATTTCAGCTATTCTTAGACATTAGAACCCAGTTTTATTGGCCCTCCAATAGACTGAAGACCACCAGCTCTCCAGGAAACCCTCCAAGCCTTCAGTGCTGGATTGGGACTGATGAGGCATCCAGCCACGTGGACTGAGTAGAAATCTGGTTCTCCAACTCTCAACTCACCAGCCTATAGAAAACCCTTATTAGACTTATATAAATGATCAGCCTACCTCTGCCTCCAGAGTGCTGTGATTAAAGGTGAGTGCCACCATGCCAAGCTTTATATAACTTTTTCTTTTTTTCTTTTGGATTTTACTATTTTTTTTCATCTCCCTTCCTCTTGGCTTCTCCCTTTACTATTTAAGAAGAGAAGAGGAGGGAGGAAGGGAGGAAGGGAGGGAGGAGAGGGAGAGAGAATGAGAATGGGTGTGGCAGGGCCTCTATCAGCTGAAAACAAACTAAAAATGCATGTGCCTCTATGCATATGGCTTTGTGTGGGTACTTGGGAACTGAACCCAGGCCATTAGGCTTTACAAGCAAGTACTGTAACCACTGAGCCATCTCTCCAGCACCTACTTGTTAGTAAGTTTGTTTTGATGTAGGGTCTCACTCTAGCCTAGGCTGACCTGGAACTCACTCTGTAGCTCCAGGCTGGCTTCAAACTTTCAGAGATCTCCTACTTCTGCTTCCCAAGTTCTGGAATTAAAGGCAGACAGCACCATTCCTGGCTAATATAACTGTTTCAGTTAATACATCTTCCAAAATATGTTTCTCCCTTCCTACAGTATAAGAAGGCAGACTATCCTATGTAAGCACAAAATAAAACTGAACTTTTTAAAAGTGACCTATTTTATTTTAACATACTAGGATTTTGCCTACAACTAATGTAAAGCCTAAGGCATTTTTTTTTCTTTTCTCATGGTCAGGGAATGGGTTTGGAGGGATGGTAGCACATAGTAAAACAGAATTACGAGGCTGGGCGTGGTAGCACACGCCTTTAATCCCAGCACTCTCAGGAGGCAGAGGTAGGAGGATTGCCGTGAGTTCAAGGCACCCTGAGACTACATAGTGAATTCCAGGTCAGCCTGGACTAGAGCGAGACCCTACCTTGAAAAACCAAAAAAAAAAAAAAGTATGGGTACGTATACTACCTGCCCCCTCTTACTTGTTCTACAAACCTTCAAGCCTTATTAACTCCAAAATGAGATGGCTATCTCATTGTGCTATTGGGAATGATGGAGCCTATTAGGTGGACATTGGGTCATGGGAGCAACCCTTGAAAAGGATAATGGGATCCTTTCCTCTACATCTTTGTTTTCTGGCTGCTATAAGGTCAGCAGCCCCCACCCACTCACCCACCCACCCCACCAATGATCCAATGATCATCAGTCTTCTTCCAATGATCCACCATGCTGCCATAGGCCTACGTGACCAAGGGTTTTATCCTCCAAAATGATAAGGCAAAACAAAACAAAACTGTCATGCCTGTAGAGCTGGCTTAGCCATCAAGGTGCTTGCCTGCAAAAACTAAGGACCCAGGTTCAATTCCCCAGTACCCACATAAAGCCAGATGCACAAAGTGATGCATGCGTCTGGAGTTCCTTTGTAGTGGCTAGAGGCCCTGGCATGTCTATTCCTCTCTCCCTGTATATCTCCCTCTGTCTCTCTCTGCTTGCAAATAAATATTTTTAAATAAAAAAAAACTGTCCTTTTATTTCAGGTTACAGTAGCAGAAAGCTGACTCACAGTTTAATATCTCTCAATGGGGATTAGATTTAGACACACAGGGGACAAGGAAGCCATATCCAAACCATAGTGAGGGAGAAATCCACAGCTTTTGGGAAGTATTTACTTAACTTAGAAACTATTATGTATGACTGGGGACAGGCTGGGAGTCCAAGGCCCTGGGAGTTCATCCAGAAACACTGGGGTTGGCTAGTTATGAGTGACTGCTTCTCTGTAACAGCTTACTTTGTTCTTTTGCATCAATAGGTATCTCCCGGCTACTCCTAAACTTTCAATAGACAATCAATCACTTTCAGTTGTAGGTAGAGACAGCCCCTAACCTAAACTCCAGAATTCAGCCCTCAGATGCGTTTTCCCAGTTTCAGAATTCCCACCCTGAAAGGTGCTTTGACGCCTGAAATTAAGCTTGCTGTTTCAAACTTTGCTGTAATTCTGATTCCTGAATAATAAAGCTTGTTGCTTACATTCCTCCCACTGGCTTTATGATTGTCTCATGGCCCTGGGATGGTTAATTTTTTTAACAATTCCTGGGTAAGAATCAGCTTGAGGGCTGAGATGGTTCAGCAGTTAAAGGCACTTGCTTGCAAAGCCTAAAAGTCAGGTTTGATTCCCCAGTACCCACATAATGCCAGATGCACAAAGTGGTGTGTGCATCTGGAGTTCGTTTGCTGCAGGAGCATTCATTCTATATCAAATAAATATTAAAAACAAACAACAAAAAAAGAATCTGGGGCTGGAGAGATGGCTCAGCAGTTAAGGCACTTGTCTCCAGTGCCTAAGGCCCTGGGTTCAATTCCCCAGTACCCACATAAGCAAGAACCACAAGGTGGTAGCCCTCGTGCACTCTCCTCTCTCTCTGCTTGAAAATGAATAAATAAAATGTTTTTTTTTAATCTGTTAGAGCAGAACTCTTAGGGAAGAATCAGAACTCACTTATACAGGCTCTGGAAGTCGGGATGCATACTCTAACAAACCACCACCCTGGGCTTTGTCATACAGATAGGTAGTCACAGAATTTTGTCACAGAAAAACGAATCCTCTAATTTTAGATCTGACAGCACAGCGGCTTACTAAAAGTTCAGGTGCCATGGACCAAAGTTAGACCAGACACAGGAAGATAATGAATCGATAATCATGTACAGGAAAACTTAAACAACTACCAGTTCAGAAACTTGGGAGCTTTCAGTACAATCTTTCAAATCTTAATCTCTTATGTTAGGGCTTAAAAAAACAGCTGAAAGCATTAAATAAGTTAGACCTTTTCTATTTCAACTTCTTAGCCATCAGATAATAACAGGGTCATAGATTTCAGCCCTTTCTTCTTCTCCCTTTCCTTGATTCCTTATTCTACTTTGGGCATTTTCAAGGCAGGGTCTCACTCTAGCCCACACTGACCTGGAACTCACTCTATAGCCCCAGCCTGGCTGCAAATCTAGTGATCCTCCTACCTCACCCTCCCTAGTACTGGGACTAAAGGTATATGCTACCACATCTGTGGGACCTTGCTGAGAGGCATGGAGGACACAGGGTAAAAGGAAAGTTGAGACTGGCCTGGAACCCCGATAATCTCATCCCGAAACCAGCAGGAGTTCAGATGACTCCTTCCCTTCCCAACCTCCAGGCACCTGGTGGGCCCCAGCAAACCCTGATAAGCCCAGGCACTTCAAGGCCAGGCAATGAGAAAGTCCTTCCAACTTATCTATGCAGCTGGCCCCTGTCAATACTTTCATGAGACATCCACAGGCCACCCTGCCCCCGCCAATCCCCTTGCCGCTTATCCCCTCGCCTCTCCTTCTTCTGCATAAAAGCACCCTCCCCAACCTAATAAATGAGTTCACTGAAACTGTCTCACAAGAGTTCTTCCTCTCGTTGTGCTCACGCTGTCCCAAGACTCTGTCCACCCAGCTCCGTGGATAAACAGGGGGTTGCACAGCAACCTCCTAAGTAATCCACGGACCCACACACATCCATCTGACTTTTTATTAGTAAAACATATTTTCTATCATGTTTGAGAGATTGAGAATGACATTCTGTCTGTAGGTTTCCCTATGTAAAAGCCCCTCTAGAACTAAAGCAAGGTACAGCATGGTTGGTATAGTATCTGGCCCCTTACAGGAGAGACATTCTTCAAGAAATCAGAATATTGGGCCCAATTTAGAATAGAAACCTTGGAGTCATCTGCCTATCAGACTGAGATCCATGGACCACAGGTATCTCTTTCCTGGTATGAGGCAGAACATGGGGTGACTAAAGGCAATGGACCGGTTCTGTCCTGGCTGTGTAAGGACTCATTGAGCAAGATTTTCAACTTCTTTGAATCTTGGTTCCTGAATGCTGGTTCCTTCAGAAGTGATGAGTCGTTGCACAGTATAGATTGTGTGGATACAATCCCTGAAAGTTGGTAAATATTCAGTGTGTACTAGGTTCCAGTACTGATTTCTTCTCCTTTACTTTTCTTCTTTATTTGACACAAGGACCTTTATAGCAACTGAAGATCCACTTAAGTGGGAATTGAGATCAACTGAATGCAGCAATGACCTGTAAGTCACCCATGGGAAGCTTGTTCTAAAAACAAAATGACATTCCAAGTACATTTACTAGCATAGGATACTTTTGTAGGACTCCATCAAAATGATAGGCTCAGCAGTTAAGGTGCTTGCCTGCGAAACCGAATGACTGGGATTTCTCTATACTTACATAAAGACAGATGCACAAAGTGACACATGTATCTGGAGCTCCTCTGCAACAGCTGGAGGCCCTGGTGAGCCTATTCTCATTCTCTCTCCCTGTCATATATATATATATATATATATATATATATATATATATATATATTATATATTTTGGGGGGGGGGCTTTTCAAGGTAGGGTTTCACTCTAGCCCAGGCTGACCTGGAATTCACCATGTAGTCTCAGGGTGGCCTGAACTCATGGCAGTCCTCCTACCTCTGCCTCCTGAGTGCTGGGATTAAAGGCATGTGCCACCACACCCAGCTTCAAATAAATTTTTTTCAAAAAAATTATTATATATTTCTTAGGAACTTACTTGCTCTGCTATCCTATACAGATTCCCACCCTTAACTGTTGGGTGGGAATCAAAGAAAAGCCCACTGGCTCTCTGTTCTTTGTCAGCCATTGCCTGACACTCTGTCAGGGCACCTACCTCAAACCCATCTGAGTTGTCATTACCCTGTTTACAGTTACTGTAAAGCCTAGGTTATTATTCTTTATGTAAAACTTCATAACTTTACTTACAGCACTGTAGTAGTTTGAATTTATGTCTAATAGATTCCGAAGTTTACTAAAGGATTTTCTCCAGTTGCCTGATCAGAGGTAGTGTCATCTTGGCCAGGCTGGATCCTAGAGTTCAGCCCTAAGGTGTTCCTGAAATTCCAACCATAGATATGTGACTCTGCTCTGAGGAGATCACTAGTGTTTGTGTGTGGTATTGGTGACAGTTTCTCTGCTTGGTCCTGTGAAATGAGGCCAGCCGCTATGGACATTATGGAACTTCCCTTGGATCTATAACTTCCATAAATCCCTTCCTCCCATAACTGTGCCTGGTTTGGAGGTTCATACCAGCTGTGCAAATGCTAATTACACAACCAGTATCTTTCTTGTTGCCAGGATTATTTCCCTTTATAATGTACATGTGATCAGAAAACATCAGGTGTCCTTCACTAGTGCTCATCTGCATCCTTTCGTTGAGATGGAGTTTCTCAGTGACCCTGGAGGTGTTTTTATTTTTCAGACTTGTTGACAATGGAGTCCTAACAATTCTCTGGTCTCTACCCGCAACAGGACTGGGGCCACAAGTGGAGGCCACACATGGTATGTTAACATGGGTGCTGGGAATTGAATTCAGGCCCTCGTTCGATTTTTTAAACTACACATTCAAAAAGTCAACCGAGAATGGTTTATTTTGGTGCCACTAAATTTCATATCAAAAACCTTTACTTTCTAAAAATACATAACAAATCTGAAAAGTATTTGTGATCACTGAAATTTGTTTGTAAGTCTGTAAAATTGTGTTAAGTGTGGAAAGGTAAGGGATTTTATCCAGGACAAGCTGCATGGGTTCAGGCTTACCCGTTGCTTTGCCAGCACCTTGTCCAATGCCTGGCTCTGTAAATACAAGACATTCAGAAAGTATGTTAGTATACTTTAATCTTGCTCTATAAAAAACACTTTCCTGGGGCTGAAGAGATGGCTCAGCGGTTAAGGCACTTGCCTCCGGTGCCTAAGGCCCCCAGTTCAATTCCCCAGTACCCACATAAGTCAGACCCACAAGGTGGTGGCCCTGGTGTTCTCTCTCTGCTTGAAAATGAATAAATCAAATATTTAAAAAACCACTTTCCTGTAAGATTAATGGAAAGAACCTCCAAAGAACAGCAACCTTTCAAATGGCTATTCTTAGAATCAGAATTCTTGGGTACCAGTCCAGATTGGCAACAGATAATCCAGTCATTTCTGCAAACCAGAGAAGACTGGGTACAGTCTTATCCATGTTTCAGAAAATCATGCATGACTTAATCTATGAGTGTTAAAATCTGGCTCTCGATAGTACATTATCTAGTCTGCCACCATGGTTCCCTAAGCAGGAAACCATCCAGACTAGGGGTTCTACTTGACTACATTCCAATGATCTGCTTAAAAATGGACAAATTGGGGTTGGAGACATGGCTAAGTGGTTAAGGCACTTGCCTGTAAAGCCTAATGACTGGGTTTAATTCCCCAGTACCCACGTAGAGCCAAATGCACAAGGTGGCACATGTATCTGGAGTTCATTTGCAGTGACTGGAGACCATGGTGCACCTATTCTCTCTATATCTCTTCTCTCCATCTCTCTCTGCTTGTAAATAATTTTTTCTAAGTTTAAAAAAAATCATGAGTTAATCACTTATCTAAATTTGTAGAACCAAGATTTAAACCCACATGTGAATTAATCTTCCCAGAGACCACTTTCTCATTAGACTGCAAGAGACAAATGTACATTGATCACTGGAAACATGGTGACAATCGGCTGCTGAAATCTATCACAATTCAGATAAATTAAACCCAGAGTTAAAGAAGCCATCATGACTAATTTTGAAGGAAACATGGGTAATGGAGGATAAGGAAAGGCCATTCTCTCATGTGAAAGGATGGACACAACAAGAAGGGGCACATGCAGGCCACTAGCCTGTAGCCAAACCTCTTCTGCTTTTCTGTCATGATCCAGCCCAGCACCTTACACAGAATGCCCTATACATGTTGAGCAAGCGACCTGTTATCTTTACAGCTTTCAACCATCAAGTAGATGCAGAATTCAAGCCTTATTCTGAGTAGGTCCAAGAAGCAAGTTCCCACATACGGAGTGGATGCACACTGTCCCTTTGAAAGCTAATAAAGATAAAGAACACATAACCTCACACAGTATAACCCAAATATAAGGTAAAGAGTACAAAGCCTCACATAGTATAACCCAAATACAAGAGCACATAACCTCTCAAGAGTATAACCCAAATACAAGAGCACATAACCTCTCACAGGATAACCCAAATACAAGAGCACATAACCTCTCACAGTATAACCCAAATACAAGATGGAGAGCACATAACCTCACACAGTATAACTCAAATACAAGATGGAGAGCACATAACCTCTCACAGTATAACCTAAATACAAGAGCATATAACCTCACACAGTATAACCCAAATACAAGAGCACATGACCTCGCACAGTATAACCTAAATACAAGAGCACATGACCTCGCACAGTATAACCTAAATACAAGAGCACATGACCTTACACAGTATAACCCAAATACAAGGTAATGAGCACATAACCTCACAATATAACCTATCACACTGCAACTCATATGCATTTGCATCATTTCACTCATCTCGAATTTTCCCACAACAAAACAGAATTTGTTAGTATCAAGATCACTTAATGGTAACAATTGAATTTCCAACCATTCAAAATCAGTTAGCAAACAGCTAATTACCTGCTCCTGTTTGGACCATACCTCTCAAAGATCCAGAGCTAGAGGCTCGTGTACTAGCCTGTAGTCCTATTGAGATGCAGTGGAACATTTATGAAACAGACCCTAATGGAAGGTCTTCAACTGAGTGTATCCCTTAAAGGGGACAATAGGACCACTGCTCCATCTTCTTACTTCCTGTTATAATGTGGTGTCACACGTCCCCAAACAGAGCCATGAGACCCATATGCAAGTTTTCTATCACTTTTTTCTCCTTTTGACATTTAGGGTTGAATTTCATACATGCTAGGCAAGCACTTTATCAGTTCTAGGCCCAGAGTTGCAGTAAGTTGCCTAGGCAGGCCTTGAACTTGCAATCCTCCTGTCTCAGCCTCCCGAGTAGCTGGGATCATAGGCCTGTACCATCAAGGCTCAGTTCCAGGTGTTTTATACAGTAACAGAAAGCTGGCTTAACATGTTCCTCTGAGCTTACATTTGCTAAAATTCCTTCTGGAAGTTAAGTATAAATATACACATGAAGTTTGTGCACACTGCTTTGTACAAATAGACATGGTAGAAATGAAAAGGACAGGAATATTGATGTGAATAATTTCCTTTTCTCTTACATTGCAGACTGAAGGTCACATGTCAGAATTCACTTCATATGGTTATGGAGGGTCACTTGATAAATCTAATGTGATGACTTTACTATCCAACGGTTGACCAGAGCTGTATGAGGACAGAGAGTTACTGCCTAGGTTCCAGCAAAGAAAAACTCTGCTCTCACTAAAAACACCCAAAAGACATGTCCTAACACATAGACCTAGGGCTCAGGGTAGAAGTTATAACACAAATGCATTTCTTATGCAAAACAGGTCCAACGGTATATACTTGCTTAATACAAATAAAGTACTGAAAATTAAAAATTTCTTTTGTGGACAGTTAAATGATTTCAATAGGGGTTGCATCTCTGTACAATCATGATTAAAATAATAAGTATTGAAGGTACATTTTGGTAGAAAGCTGGATGGAAGATTGTTATGAAAAAAAAATGAAAACAAGAATGAGAGAAGTGTATTTTTTTATATACAAAAATGAAGGCCCAAAATATGGTTTGTAGAAGTAACTATCAACAAGATGTTAAATGAATTTACTCTTGCTTTGGTTAAAACAGCCTAGAACAGTGATCAGTTTCCCTCCTACTATCGGCATATAAACACAGTGATGGGACTACCTTCAATACAGAATAAACAACTTTTAAGAAAAAAAAATTAAATTAATCTTAAAACTAAAACATTTTACCAATAAATAAAAAAATTTAAAAAAGAAAGCATCTTCACCCTACAATCTTGGGTATATAACATGTACTCCAACCTAAAAAAAAAAATCATTTTTTTCACAACAGTAATTACAAGTGTTAATGCAGCAAGCTAGGGAATGAAATTAATGTATTGTTTTTCAAAAAGAAAAAAATCTAGAACCAAACATGAATTTTAAAAATTGGCATTTTCTACAATTGTACATATTCTAAAGTAACTAATACTTTCTTACAGAACATAATTCAAACAATTGTTGGCATTTCAATAGATTCCTAAGGAAAAGGTTAAAAGAACCTTTAATACACCATAAGAGAAGGCAAGCAACTTCTATTTAAAACTGTAACCAGTGATAAAATATACTTCAAACACACATTTGGTCTAACAATCTTCAATATTGATTACAACAGTCTGTTTGCTGTTGATGAAAGGTTATTTAATCCAATGTGCAAAAAAAAAAAAAAGTGCAGCCATCTTGTTTTCTTGAAATACATTAAGACCAACACTACTATTTACACACTTGAAACTTTATTTTAAATTTATTTAAGCACACTCCACCTCCTTTACGGAAAAATGTGCCGCAGAGCCTAGTCTTGATATTCTTCTGTAAAGCACACAAATGGATCTGAACACGCATTTCTGTTTATCCGGGAAATTCTGATCTTAAATACAAAACCAATTTTGAAATCAATTAAGTCGTTTTGACTGAAAAAAATCCTAGGAGTTTTGCCCCCCGTGAAAACGGTCTCTGACAGCTTTCCCTATTCTAATGACCACTGGCCCACTCTGCAA
>PVHP010042573.1:0-14922 GCA_004024765.1 Zapus hudsonius
GGAGTTGCTGGTCTTCAGTCCAGGCTGGAAGGCTAAGGAAACTTCATTCCAATGCAGAGGAAAGAAAGCAAGACAACTGCATGAGCAGCCAGGGAGGCAGGGAAGAGAGAGATTTCCTTTCCCTTTATATAGCTTTAGGGCGGGGTCTTGTAACCCTTTCCCAGACTTGTTTACTCCCTGAATCTCTGGAATTTCCTTCCTGCACTGCCCTCTCAGGAAGGGACTATTGTTTCTAGCTCCCCTGAGCCTCCTTCCATCCTGCCCCCTACTGAGAGGACTGCCTTCCTGTAAACAACCTCAGAGACCCACCCAAGATTACTAAAAAGGTCAAGTTAACAACAGTTTAGCCATCACATCTTGCCACTGCAAACAAACTAACTCTAGACTCATGTGCTACTTTATGAGTATGGCTTTATGTGAATACTGGGGAAATCAAACCTGGGTCAGCAGGCTTTGCAAGCAAGCTCCTTTAACCACTGAGCCATTTCCCCAGGCCCCTGATTACATTTTTAAGTACTTACCAGTTAAATTCATATAAAACCAAAAGATTTCTAGGTGACATAATATTTTGGTTGTACTTTAGGTACCCCTGTTTTCATTGCTTGTTCCCAGAGCTCCAGTGCACAACTAGTTAGCACGTGGTACTTATGTGAATGCTGTTTCTGCTGGTGGTGGTGTGGGGGCTGTACAGACCCTTTGGAGGGAGTCCTGGCTGGTGGTGTTGTGTGGGGCGTGCAGACCTGTTGGAGGGAGTCCTGGCTGGTGGTGGTGTGTGGAGCATGCAGACCCGTTGGAGGGAGTCCTGGCTGGTGGTGATGTGTGGAGCATGCAGACCTGTTGGAGGGAGTCCTGGCTGGTGGTGTTGTGTGGGGCATACACACCCATTGGAGGGAATCCTGGCTGGTGGTGTCCACCAAGGCTCTCTGGACTAGCCCATCTATTTCTGTATGTGCTTGAGAAGCTCCTTAATGAGGTTAAAAAGTAAAAATAAACATGTACTAACCACTCGGGGCTAGGTATGTAATTCAATTCACTGGCAGAATGCTTGCCTAGCATGTACACCCACAATTAAAAAAAAAAGTTTTCCCCGGCAGCCATGTAGCAGAAAGGAAAAGGTACTGTGGTCTGGGTTAAGGTCATCTGAAAGCCAAGGTCACATCCCATTAGCAGTGAACTTGGGAGGAAAACACAGTCTGCATCTAGCCCACATCATTCATGTCTTGTATAGCGGAACAAGTTCCACTTCAGATGACAGAGTCCAAACAAATTAGCCTCAATCTGCACAAATGAACAAAGCCACAGACTGTGACCCAGCCAGTGACCCAGGAGCAGCCTCTTCCTCGGGAGCCTGAGGCCTTCTGACACTGTGACTGTGCAAGTTACAAAGGGATATGCCTCCTGCACCCTATCTGGGATGTGCTCACTGGACAAAAATTAGCTCATCAGCTGCCCTTCTGACCACAACATCATGTCACCAGGCCTGGGTTTCTGAATGTGGTGTCAACTCACTGTGACCATGAACTTCTGGTTAGCAAATGACATGGGCTCCAAGAGGAAGAAAATATCTGCTAGGAAAATGCTTGTGCCCAGGGGCACGTGGGTGGGATCTGGTCTTCCACTTACAGAGACTATGAAAATCATTCATTCACATCTCTTCTAGCTGCTCCTTAAACCACCAACAGAACCTTTGGGAGCTGGGTGTGGTGGTGCACGCCTTTAATCCCAGCTCTTGGGAGGCAGAGGCAGGAGGATCGCCATGAGTTTGAGGCCAGCCTGAGATTACATAGTGAATTCCAGGTTAGCCTGGGCTAGAGTGAGACCTTACCTCAGAAAAAATGAAAGAAAGAGAGAGAGAGAAAAGAGAGAAGAAAAAAACAGAAAAAATTCTTTGGGAAAAAGACTAATCCAAGAACCACACCTAGGACTAGGTTTATGCCTGCTGACCCTACCTCTGTCTCTGTGGACTGCTTCACCCTGACTAGAGCTGAGGCTCCTCCCACCCTCATACTAGCCTCCTTCCATCCAGTACCAGGAATGTCTTCTGGGCAGGTCCAGCCTTCCTGCATCACAACACCATGTCATTTCTCTTTCTACAAAATTCAGACTCAAAAACCACAATTGAGGTTTAAAAAAAAACCATACTGCCAAGAAAATTAAATCTCAGAATTATTTAAATAAGTTTATGCACATGTACAGCTTTCCTGAGTCAGATACCGCTTCCCCATGGGTTGGACAAACCTGTAGAGACCTGTGCTCTGATCAGAACAGCCCCACTGCTGCCTCCCTAGTTCCATGCTGCCACCGAACTGCCCACTGTCACTACAGCCAAAGTCTCTTAAAGCCTGTGTGTCGCAGGCTTAGTCCCCAGCATAATGTTCTGAAGTAGGAATTTGCAGAAGTGACTGGGGCCTGAGGGCTCTCCTGGGTCGGTGATTGATGGAGCCATTGACGGAACCATCATGTGATGCCAGGATTTCAGGACTGGGAGGTGGTGGGAGCTGGGGAGCAAGGCCTAGCTGGAGAAAGCAAGTCACTGGGGCTGTGCCCCTGAAGATCAGAACTTTTCCCAGACCCTATTTCTCCCTCTCTTCTCCCTTCTCCACTCTCCCCCTTCCCCCTACCCCTCCCCTTCTCCTTCTGGCTTCCATGAGATAAACAGCCTTCTTCTGCCATGACCTTCTCCGAATCACCACAGACCCAAAGCAATGGAGTCATCACTATGGGCTAATCTGAAGCCATAAGCCACAATAAAGCTCTCCTACTTTTACTATCCCCAGCATTTTGCCACGGCTGATTAACACACACCCAACTCATCAGTGTGTATTTTTCCCAGGTCACCCTCACTCCCAAAATACACAATGGACTCCAAGATTTTGTCCTACTGTAACAGGAAAGCTGGGATTCCCAGCTGATGCCAATGTACCTTAAAACTTAAAAATTAAAGAATTAAAATTATAGGCCACCAGAGGATAAAATATAGTGGGAGACTTTATTTAAAAAGAAATGAGAAGTTACAGAGATCTCCAGCCACTAGTGAGGAGAGAGCACGTGGGAGGTTTTAGCCACAAATCTATAAAATCTGTGCTGGCCAGCCCAACAAGGGAAAGAGAAGATGTAAGAGGGCTCCCATCATGAAGGGGTAAAAAAGAGATTCACATGGGAAAGAACCCCAAGACCCCTCACCTCAGCCAAAATGGGCTGAGTGAGGGGGCCTTACCTAGACCTGGGATTCAGATGTCTCTCTGCTGGCAAGCCATGAGGAAAAAAAGAGAACAAACTTCCTGTCCAGTGACTCTATCCCTGGGCTTGGTAAATCAGAGAGACAGCTGGTTGGTAGATCTTTGATGGATCAGTTTCAGGATTAGGTTTGATCTCTAGTTAGAGACACCTCCCGCTTAAGGGGAGGGGGTCAGGCATAAGATGAGTGGAGCCTGCCTGAAAGTACAAGTTCAAGGACCCTCCTGGTTACCTTTGGGTCCCAGTCACCCTAACCTATCACACTACAGCCACCAAGAGCTACCTGTGGCTTCTTCAACATATCATCTTCCTTCATAACTCTCGCCTTGGGACAAATGATCCTGTCTGTCTAGAATGCTCTTCTGTGGGCTTCTAGAAGGATGCCTTTGTTATCTCTGTAGTCTCTGCGCCCAGACTGAGGATCCTAGCATGGCATAATAGCCCCATGTGTTAGCACACTGTGCCTCAAGCACTGGGCATGCCTGCTCACCTGCAGCATCTCCCCACCTCACTGTGGTCCCACTGGATAAACTTAAAGCATGAAGGCCAAGCTATAATCCTATCACTTGAGAAGCTAAAGTAGGAGGATTGTGAGTGTGAGGCCAGCCTGGACTACACATGATGGGACCCTGTCCCAACACACAAAAGGAAAGAAGCCAGCCCTGAGGCTTGTGGAGGCAGGGAACCTTCCCAAGGTCACAGAGTGACCAGGTGCTGAATGCAGAGACTGGAGGCAAAGCCTTGCTGACTATCTTACCAATCAATGACCACAGTGTGGAATTTGAGCTGTCATTCTGTGTAATTTAACAAGTGACTTTTTCTGATGTTTACTGCGTGCAAGACAGTGGGCTGAGTTCAGCATTATCTATTAAAATACCTATTCTCCCCTTCTGCTGTTTTATTGCTAATAAATAAACCACATTTCTCTATATCCCTAGCAGAATCAGTCTCCGAAAAGTAAAAAACACTGTTTTGAATGACTTGCAGGTAACCTCCTTAAAAGAAGCTGACACACTTTTTTTTGGAAGTGCTGGCATGCACTGAGTTACAGCCCCAGCCCCTTCCTCTGCTGCTTCCTCCCACCTTCTAGAAGACAGATGTAGTACGAGGGAATCAAGCAGCCATCCCAGACCATGAAACAACCAGGAAAATGTAAGCCCAGCCATGGCTCAACAACACAGACGGGACAAATACTTCCTGGTTCATTCATTCAGAAAACTGCTCTGTGACATTGTGTCCCTTTAGGTAGACTTACCAGAAACAAATGAGACAAAGGTCCGCGGGTGAGGCATAAGTGCCAAACGTCATACACAAACATGAGAAATGCTATAGAAAATAGAGAGACAGCAAAATAAGGAGAATTGGTGGCACATGCCAGCAGAAAATTGCTGGAGAGAGAGGCAGCCAGCGGGATCAGAAATGGAGGAAAGGGGGCTGGAGAGATGGCTCAGCATTTAAGGCGCTTGCCTGAAAAGCCTAATAAGCCGGGTTCAATTCTCTAGTACCCACATAAAGTCAGATGCACCAACTGGCACATGCATCTGGAGTTCATTTGCAGTGGCTGGAGTCTTGGTATGCCAATTCTCATTCTCTCATTCTTTCTCTCTCTCCTCTCTGCTTGCAAATAAATAAATAATATGTAAAAATAAAAAATGAACCAAGAAAGGGAAGAGATTGCACTATGAAGTCTGAGAGACAAACAAGTGAATGATAAGAATAGCTCATGAACGCTGGGAAAGGAAGACGCTCGGTGTCCACCGCTTCCTTGCAGCCACAGCACCTTGTTCTGGGTCACCAGGAACCAAAGGCAGCAGGACTCCAAGACAAAGTTCTACTCCACACCACGCAACGCAGCCTTCTTTCCATGAAGCCAGGGACTCACTCACGGCAGGCACACTGTCTATCTCAGCTAACACAATAGCCCTTGGTTTTCTAAGACAGTCTCTCTCTGTAATCCAGGCTGGCCTCAAACTTGCAACTCTCCTGCCTCAGCCTCCAGTGCACTGGGACCTTGTGTGTGCACCACTACGCCCGGTCCTTTGTTATTATTAAAAGGTCTTCTACTTCCCAAGGGGCTTTTGCAGCTCAGCAGTGACAATCTGGGACCTCCCAGCTCTCCGAGAGGTTATGTCTGGAGTTTTCAAGGGTTCCTTGGTTTCCAATAAAACATCTACCGAAGGCTGTCTGGGTCAGGGGCTGGGTCTCACGCACCTGTGCCTCCTCTGCATAGAGGAATCCAATGAACTTTTGTTTGCAGAGTGAGCAAACAAACTTCACAAACTTCCAGAGTCACTAGACCTGACAGTTGTCTCTCTTTAAACTGCACTGCTGCTGTGGCCAAAAATATCTCCCCTGTGCCAAGCTTCCTGTTGCTCCCTCTCTGGCTCCAAAATAACAAGAAGTGGCTTGGCAGTGACGTCACACAGGCACTGTCACCACCTGCAGGGCATTCACATGCTGGCTCTATTTAAGACCCAGGCTTCATGCTCAGTGACATGGAAATTGCCACCTTGGGAACTGAACTGTACCAGAAAGGCAAGGTTTGAAATTTTTTCCATGAATAACCAGGTGGCAAAGTCTGCCTCTCTCAGGGCAAAGAGGAAAAAACCAAGCACTTAACCTGAGCAGTGAGCTCCGCCCCCTGGGTCATCCATGGTGACTGTGCCATCCCACTGTTCCCAGAAGTCCTTGACACCAACATTCCCTGAGCAGCAGCGTCTCCCAGTGGGTCTCCTTTTGGGGGCTGTTATCCCTCCAAACGGGTCTGTTACTTTAGACTTTAGAAGTCCTCTAGACTTCTCCAACTACTTTTCATTAGAAAAGACAGCAAATGGAGCGTTAATGAATGGTGATCACATTTCCCTCCCTGGCGGATAATGATCATAACCTTTTAATGAGAGTTCTATCATATTTATTCCTTTCAGTGATTTTTTAATCTCCTCCTGTTCCTGGGCTTTGGTGGGCAAAGCAGCGTCTCCCTGAACAGCTGCAGACTTCTGCCATCTTGACGATCCACCCAGACGTGTGCAGTATATCTTCTGGGGAACATCTGGCACTGGGTACTAATAGTTGGTTTAACGGTCCAACACAAGCATGAGTTCCCCCCCCCATCCCATCCCCAGATCTCAACTCAGCCACAAAACCTGAGTCCCAGATAAAATATTAGAAGCAGCAAAAATAAGTAAATCAGCATGCACAGGGCTTTCTCCATGACAGGTACTCAGGCGTCCTCCCACATGCTGGGTGTGGTGGTTAGGTTTTGTTGTCAACTTGATATTTTAAATTATCTTGGGTGGGTATCTGAGGATGTTCACAGGAAGGCAGCCTCTCAGTAGGTGGCAGGATGTAAAGAAGCTCGGGGGAGCTAGAAATGAACATCCCTTCCTGGGAGGGCAGTGCAGGAAGGAAATTCCAGAGACTCAGGAAGCCAACAAGTCTGGGTTTAGGGTTGCAAGACCTTGTCCAAAGGTTATATAAAGGGGAAGGAGATTTCTCCCCCCCTTACCTGTTTGCGTGTGTGTGTGTGTGTGTGTGTGTGTGTGTGTGTGTGTGTGTGTGTGTGTGGTGTTGGTGATTTGTTTCTCTCTCTGCTTGGATCTGTGAAAGGGACCAGCCTCTCACCATTATGGAACTTCCCCTGGATCTGCAGCTTCAATAAATCCTTTCTTCCCATAACTGTGCCTGATTTAGAGATTCATCCCAGCAGCATTTGGCTGACTATGACACCAGGCCATCATTTTCACACAGAGAAAGACCTGGGAAAGCCATGCTGGACCTAAACTCTGAAAAGGTTCTCATGACATCTCTGAGGACAACCCCTTCTCATGACATGTAAAAAGGAACTTCCATAACTTTCATCTTAGACAGCAACGCATTTGATATCACCACTCTTCAACCTCGGTAGAGAATCTGACACTATTACTCTCAAAGGGGAGACCAGCTGGAAAAGCATTAATGCCAAAGACACTTTCGCCTTCCAGGGTCACAGCGGCAGAGGCTAAGGGCTGATGAGCAGCCGCAATGCCTGCACAGGATCTTCATGCCAACCTTCACCCACTCTCAGAAAACTAGACACAGCACCTCTGACATGCTAACTCAGCTGCAAACTGTGACATGCCACACAGCATTACAAATGACAATAGGCCAGACCCACTCATATCCTGCTGTGAGGGTATGAAGTGAGACCTCTTATTTGTAAAACACTTGGGTTGGTTCATTGAATTATGTTGGTCTGTTTTGCACTGCTATAACAAAATACCTGAGATGGGCTAACATTATAAAGCAAAAAACGTTTATTTAGCTCAGTTTGGAGGGCTGGATGTTCAAGACAATAGCCCCACTGGTTGGGGTTCTGATGAGACCCTAATGGCAGATGGTGTCACCATGGCAGGAGCACAGTGACCGGGAGGAGGGTGATAATCACACCTGCTGCTGGTGTTAGAGAGAAAGCCATACAGCTTTGGACTTGCAATCTTCTCACCTGAGCCTCCTGAATGCTGGGGTTTCAGGCATCGGCCACCACATCTTCAAACAGGAATCAGGAATTGGGCTCACTGTTACTACTCTCAAGAGAGCTCAGCTACCTTAACCCCAACAGTCATTTCCACACAGGGGCCCGAGCTTCCCATACACACACAAATCACAGCATGAACCATGAGCTTCACACACCTATTGTGATGGTTAGGTTTTGTTGTCAACTTGATTTTTTAAATTATCTTGGGTGGGTCTCTCAGGATGTTTACAGGAAGGCAGCCTCTTAGGAGTGGGCAGGATATAAAGAAGCTCAAGGAAGCTGGAAGTAAACATCCTTTCCTGTGAGGGCAGTGCAGGAAGGAAATTCCAGAGACTCAGGAAGCCATTAAGTCTGGGGAAGGGTCTAAGACCCCATCCTAAGCCTATAAAAAGGGGAAGAAATTCTCTTTGGCCCTCCTGCCTGTTTGCTATTGTGTGTGTGGTGCAGGTGATGGCACAGCTGGGGTGCGAACTTGGGTCTATGTGGCATGCTTTTTGGGGGGCTGGGAGTCTCAGAGTTGAGGATGGAGATAGGGAAACGCCTACAGGGGTTAGCCACCGGGGTTTCTAACCTCATTTAACACCTTCTTAACCCTTTGTCCTCCGTGCCCTCCTTAAGCAATACCAACAGTGAGGTATTGTGTGGATCAGGTTAATTAAGGAGGAAGGACCCACCTTAACTGTGGGCAGCTGCCTTCTAGGAGCCAGAGTCCTAGACTACATAAAAAGGAAAGAGTTGGCTAAGCACCAGTGTTCATTGCTCTCTGCTTCCTCGCCATGCTGAATATGACCAGCTCCTGCCACCATGTCTTCCTTGCCATAGGGGGCTGAAACCTAGAACTGAAATACGTTATTCTCCTTAACATTATTTTTGACAGATTTTTGTCTCAGCAATGAGAAGGTGACTGATATGGCATGCTTTGTGATTTTCAAATAAACCAACATGCAAAACCTTGACTCCCTGTTTGGTTTTGAGATGAAGACCCCAAGAACCATCAACATCCTGAAGCTGGGGTCAGTGAAGTTCCCTGCTGATGTCATCCTAAACTCTCTCAAAGCCCGGCTGCTCCAATGTGGCCTGGGGGCCAGCAGCACACATCCGCCCAGCATGCCTTGGAAATGCAAGCATCAGCTTTGACCTGCTGCAGAACATAAATGTTCCAGCCATCGCCAGGCGGGGTGCTGCTGTGAGCCGCCACTTGTCAACCTCGGCTGCACACTGGAATTACCTGAGCAAGCTGGGTCTCGTCTCCAGAGATTCCAACTTAATTGGTCTGGAAGGTCGCCTGGATATTAGAGTTCCCAAACCTTCCCTGGTGACTGAAATGTACAGCCAAGGCTAAGTCACATATTTAGCTCTTCAACCCAGAGAATTCTTTATTAGAAAGTTAGTTACATTTGAGCAACAGCGGGCCAGATTAACTCCAGAAAACATCTCCTCACAGCCTTGAAATAGAGGAATAATTTACTTACACAAAACCAGTAAGAGTCATGGTGCCTGGCTCTTGCTAAGTGCTTCCGATGGGTTCTCGGCATGATCTATAAGGACACTGCTTCACCCTGGCTTTCTAGAAGCATGAGGCATAAAGTAGCCACCCAGGATCACACACCCAGAGGTGGCAGGAGGAGCATGTGACCCTGCGAGTGAGCATCTCCTCACACTACACAGGGTGCCTTGCTCACCTCAAGCAAAAACCCTGGTCTCAAGCATGAGAAGCAGGGCTGGAGCCTGCTGTGGTGGGGTATGCCTATAAAATGGGGGAAGGCAGATCAAGAGACTGAGGCCAGAATAAGCTGTATGCAGAGTTCAAAATCACAGAGCTACCTAGTGAGGCCTGTCTCAAACTACCAAAAATCAAAACAAGGCTGGAGAGATGGCTTAGCAGTTAAGGAAATTGCCCACAAAGGAGAAGGACCCGAGTTTGGTTCCCCAGAACCCATGTAAAGCCAGATGCACAAGGTGGTGCATGTGTCTGGAGTTTGTCTGCAGTGGCTGAAGCCCTGGCATGCCCATTCTCTCTCTCTCTCTCTCTCTCTCTCTCTCTCTCTCTCTCTCTCTCTCTCTCTCTCTCTCTCTCTCTCCCTCTCTCTCCCTCTCTCAAATAAATAAGTAAATATATATATATATATGATTTTTTAAATCAAAACAAGCAAGGCTCCAGCTCAGCCTGCCCCCACCACTGCACCACACGTCCTCCTCCTCATGGCCAGGGACACATGTCCCTCCTCCACAAGGCACACGGGCAATTTAGTAGCAGCAAACTGTAAGCAAACAGCTCCTCCCAAAGAACCCTGTCACGTGGCCTGTCCTGCTGGGCTCAGCACTCCAGTCCCAGCTCTGTGCACAGCTCTCCCTGGCTCTGGGGTGGGAGTCACAAGAACCTGCCAGCCACTACTGAGCACAGGGCAAGATGGAGGAAAGCGGGACCCCTCAGGCAAGTAGTCATCAGCTATCATCAGCCAGCAGCCTCAGTGAGGGGTGGGGTAGGATGCAGGGAAAGCCACAGTGGTGGGACACAGTAGGAGAGCAACAGAGTCTACGGGGTATCCAGGCTCCTGGACACAGCCCCCTAATGCCACCTTTGCAGAAGGAACAGGAGAGAGAGAACAAGGGAAAGGTTCTGCTGGGGCCAGTGCTGCCTTCTAGAGGTGAGCCATAGACATTTGGGGGTGCAGAGAGATCACAGTGGTAGAGGTGAGGATACCTGCCCTCCCAAGAGGCCCAGGCAGGCCATGTGTGAGAAACTTGTTTATAACCTGAGCCTGAAATCTAATCTCATACAACTGAATATCCTGGTTTTCCTCCAGGGTCCTCCAGACTCTGTGCTGTCATTTTCTATACTTCTTGCAAAGAAGCACTTTTGATCCTCTCTCCTCCACTAACTAAGCCCATGCTCTGTAAGGAGCTGTGGGTATTTTCCAGCATAGCTGTTCCTGGCCATGAATGAGAGCATCTCTTCTCTGTTATCCATTACTTTCCATTTATTTCTCTTTCATGCTCCAGGTAGGGTAATGAACTAAAGTCACTTGTGGAGGTAGGTTATTCTAGCTATGATTTAGGGGAGGAAGCAGCACAGGGACGTTCCAGTCCTATGAGTCCTGACCCAGGTTACACTGACCCACAGGACAGTGGGCACAAGAGCAACAGCACAGTCCCTTCACTTTGGGACATTGACAAGCCCGCCATGGGAGTCACCTACCACCAGATGTCTGCCCTTGCTGTCTGCACACTGAGGGAAGGACCCTCCTCCATCCCCTGCCTCCAAGGACGTGTCACCCAGGCCTGGCAGCAAGAGTGATCCCTGCTATGGAGGGGGCAGGGTGGACAGGACTAAACCTAGGACCTTCCTGAATGGTGGGAAAGAAGCCCTCTCACCCACTGGGGTGTTTAAGTAAATGGACTAAGGCCTGGGCTGCAGGAGGCCCTGTGGTCAGCATGAGAGACTACAGGCTTGAGAAGGATGCCAGCTAAGGGAAAGGAAAGGACCTGGGACTGCCTGGCACCTGAGATCTGAACCAGCCCAGCTCATTAACCACTCGCCCCCTCCACGGCTCTTCTTCAGAGGTAGCTGGGTGGTTTTCTGTCACCCATGAATAAAACCTCTCACTAGCCATCGACTCTGAGCGCTAAGGCTAGAGCAGATGGCTTAGGAATGTCCAGAAAGTCCCAATTCCCAAAAGGTGACCAGCACAGAGTCCTGGACCATGGACTTCCACCAGCAGGGAAGACACTCCCCCTGACTGATGAACTGTGCTCACAGAAGAGCCACTGAGGTGTTGGAAAAGCTGACACATCTCAGAGATAGAGACCAGGTGACACTGTCAATGCTCCCACAATCCCTTCCTCCCACCTAGCCAACATCAGTGAGCACCTACTGTGTGCCAGCTACTGTGTTATAGGCTGGGAAGCCTGCTAAGCACCAGAGCACAGCCCTTCTCTCATGGAGCTTAGGATCCAAGAGGGAGGACATGGGTGACCACACAGACTGTCACTGCAGGTAGTAAGTACACTTAGGGACAACACACAAGACCCTTATCTAGCCCTGGGTTGGGCAGAAGATGCCGAGCAGAATGTTGGGTATCAATGAGTGTTTAATGTAGCAAGAAACTGAAAAAAAAAACCAACTCTGACTTGCTTAAATAGAGCAATGAGGATTTATTGGCCCCCGCAATCAGACAGGTCTAGAGAGGCTTCAAAAGATGGATCCAGCAACCCACAGATATCCTAGACACAGCTCTCTAGCCCCACCATGCCAGCTCCCAGCTTCTGCAGACCCCTCACTCCAAGGCCAACTTCCCTCATAGGAGCAAAATGGCCAATGCAGCTTCAGCCTTTAGACCCTGACAGCAAGTGATCCAGATAAGGGAGCCACCCAGAGTCCATGACCTTTAATTATATCTCCATGGTCAAGTTAGGTCACATGCCCATTTCCAGACCAAGTCTAGACACCATATCTCACTAGGTCAAGCCATGGTTCCCTGAACCCATCACCCAGTTAGACAGGGTGAGGCTGAGTCAGGGCCTGGAAGAGGTCAACAAAGTGGAGGACTAAGTCATGGCTAATGTCCCAGTGCGGAAGCAGAGTGGTGGCAATTTTAAAACCATTAATATCCACCCCAACAACTCCTTATTTTAAAGGAGAAAGAAAGAACATTTTTTTTGTCTTTTAAGACAGGGTCTCTCTTGGCTGGAGAGATGGCTTCAATGATTAAAGGCACTTGCTTGCAAAGCCTGCCCAGTGCCCATATAAAGCCAGATACACAAAGTGGTTCATGCACGTGGATTTCATTTGCAGTGGCAAGAGGCCCTAATGTGCCCATTCATTCCCCCACCCTCTCTCTTCTTTCTTTTCCTTGTAAATATTTTTTTAAAGCAGGTCACACTATGTAGCCCAGGCTGGCCTAGAATTCATGATCCTCCTGACTCATTCTCTCAAGTGCCAGGATGGATGATGTAGGCCACTACACTTGGCTGGAGTCTGCTTCTCTTACCAAACAAAGCTAAACAATAAGGGCTTCATCACAAATGACAACCCCTCTCCCTTTTCGACCTCATGCAAATGCTTCCATCTTGGTTTTCTATTTTGTTTGGTTTGAGGCACTGGGGCCCATGCACACTAGGCAAGCACCCTACTACTGAGACTAGCTTGGATCCTGCCATCTTGGCCCTCAGAAACTATCTTAAGTAGTTGCCTCTACTTGGCCAGCATTACCAAGAAGGTTTGGGGGCATCCTTGCTCCACTTACCTCCCCTTCCCCTCCCCATGGCAGACATTGCTAATCAATGAAAGCACTCTCTTCTGCTGAGTCCAGAGGAGACCCAGAATCCCAGGATAAACCCACTGGTGGCGCCTGCCAAAGCAAGTGTCAAACCCAAGGGCTGGCAAGGAAGAGGCCTAGAGCCTTGGTTCCAAGTCTATTCCTAGCCCAGGACAGACTCAGAACTCAGGCCAATAGCCCCCATTTTTGGATTTGACCATTTGCCTCATGGCAGGGACATAATCAATGTCTTGAATGGACAGAGGAATGTCCTGTCGGTCTTCATATGTCTCCAGTAACGTAACAGCACTGACAGAGGCTGAGCTTTTAGAGAAAGTGAGATTTAAGGCTTTCATTGAGAGACAATAAAAGTCTTGGGGGGGGGGACTGGAAGAAGGGATCTGAACAGCTCCAAGCTCTTGACCTCTCCTTCCCCTATGAGTGGTGGGTGGCGTGATTTAAGCCTTGGTCTCACATGCAGGAGTGTGGCTGATCTCACTGCCTAGCAGCCTAACAGTACACAGGGGGCAGCAGGACTGGGAAAATAATACCAATGAGAGCTCAAGGCTCCAAGATGTTCATGGCAGGAGAAGCTGAACAAGCGAAGGGCCCACAAGACCGGGCTCACCAGAAATGAGGTCACACTCACAAGAAGTCTGCATGCTATAAGGGAAGGGGGAGCACTACTATGTCTACCTGTGAAATATTTCCCAAAGGCTCGTGCATGTCAACAGCTGGTCTCCAGCTGGCAGCACTGTTCTGGGAGGTGGATCCTTGCAGGAGCAAGTGGGTCTCTGGGAGATGGGAGAAGGTTCAGAGCACAGGTCCTGCTTCCTGTCCCTTCTCCATTTCCTGTTCCACTGAGACATGAAGAAGTGCCTGCTACATAATGCTACCACCATCAAGCTATCTGCCACCATACCTTCCACCATGATGGACTGTGCCCTCAAACCAGGAGCCAAAATATATGCTCTTAGCTACTTCCGGTCAGGTATTTGGTCACAGTGACAAGAACACGAGAAGGGAAACTGATAAGATTGCTGCCTCACATCATCTTCCAAAGAATTCTAATCACAAAGTATGTAGACATGCTTCTGTCACTGCCCTGGGGGCCTGAGTGGAGCAAATGGTCACAGACATCTCCTCCCTCACAGACACAATATGAGGACACTTCCCTGAAATGTATGTGACCCTCTTCCCTGCCCTAGGACCCCACACAAGGCTGCTGCTACCATATACCAGCTGTGCCCCTCTGTGCCAAGAGCCATGGAAGAATGGCCACCAGCACACAGAGGTGGTAGAGGCCGAGGTGGGGAAGAGCTGCTGATATCACCAGAGCACCTGGCTCCAAAGATGCCTAAAGGGGTTGGCCAGTTCTGGATTTCCCAGCTCCAGTAGCCTGGGGTTTCTACAGCCAAAGTGCGTTCACTGAAGAAGCCAAGGCACACAGTGGCAGTGGCAGGTACTGAGTCCCCAGCTGAGGATCTGATATACCTGATGGATACCACCTCGCAACAGGACAGGAGAGTGCTCTGTGCCACCCCACCTTCTAAACTTTTAAGAGATGAAAAAGAGAAGCTGGGGGAGGAAAGGGTGCTCACACAACGAATACCAGGTATATTAGTACACCAGAAGCACCCAGCAGGAGAGAAGAGCTGTAACAATAGGATAATGGCAGGGCTGGTTCCCACAGGAGCAGCCGGAAATGGCAACCTGGGCAATGCTCTAGACACAACCCACTGGGTGTGTCTTCAGGCACCTATCTCCCCACCCCTGGCCAGCCTTCTCCAGGGATCTGACAGTGTAACTATTGAGAAAGAGGCTCTATTTAGGTGGGTGTAGAAGGGCACCCTTCAAGACAGCCCTGCTGATCCCTGCCCCCTGCTAGTCACCTCAGGGTGGTCTGCTCTCACA
>PVHP010042574.1:0-14914 GCA_004024765.1 Zapus hudsonius
TCTCAGGGTGGCCTTGAACTCACGGCGATCCTCCTACCTCTGCCTCCCGAGTGCTGGGATTACAGGCGTGCGCCACCACGCCCGGCTCTATTCCCTTTTCTTTTTCTTCCCTCTTCCTTGGTATTTCCTGCCTGCTGAACCCTGTGGCTTCCTTGAGCCCTGACCCCTGCAGTTTCCCTGATTGGCTACCCCGCAGCTTCCCTAACTCCGGCTCCCTATGGTATCCCTGCCCTCCGACTCTGTGCAATCCCCAAGCACTGGTTGCTGAGGTATCCTTGAGCTCCAGTTTCTGTGGCTTCCCCACAAGCCTGCCAACTCCTGCAGTTTCCCCGCAGCCTGGTTCCCATGGTTTCCCCACATCACCGATCCCCTCAAAACACAGAGCAGCTAGCACTCCTGCTGTCTGCCCCAAGGCGGCGTGGGCTGGGCTGCCGGGAAGAGGCGCTCAGGGTGCTGGGCCAGGCTGAGCCATGTGTCTTTCCATGGTCCTGGCTGGCTGGCACTGGGGCATGAACCACTCCGGGTTATTGCTCTGGAAGTGGCTGCCGGGGCTGCTGAGGCTGGTACCAGGGCATGATATCTGCGGCAGTGGCGGCAATGGCGACACAGAGGGGACCTCGGCGAGGGAGGGAGCTGGCATGCTCCGAGCGGCAGCAGCGGGTCCAATGGCTGCAGTGGGGGACCCAAAATCGGGCACCCATGGAGGCATGTCTGTGGGCCCGAGAGCCCGTGGAAGTGCCACACTTCTGTGTGTGTTCAGCTCTGGAAGCATGGCTTCCTAGGGAAAACACGGTTCCCCATGTGTTACAGCGCAGTAAAGGGCAAACACCCGTGGAAGAAGCATCCATGGCAAGAAGTCCCATGATAAGAAATCCCAATCTCCAATCACCCTTTATTGTAGCAGTATCATGGGTTAAATAGAAATTGAGGAGGAGGGAGGGAAAGAAATGGACAACGGGGATTGGCAGAAATCAGTAACCTGTGAATACCTGCTTTGCATGTGGACGTGAGCTTGGGCACGTATCAGATGGTGGGGGGTAGAGGAGCTGCCACCTTCTAGGCACAGCTGGCGTGGGAACCTGGGTCTATGTGGCATGTTTTTTTGGGGGGTTGGGAGTCTCAGAGTTGAGGGTGGAGATAGGGAAACGCCTACCAGGTTTAGCCACCGGGGTTTCTGACCTCATTCAACACCCTCTTAACCCTTTGTCCTCCGTGCCCTTCTTAAGCAATACCAACATTTCCCCCTTTTCTTTTAAATATAGAGCAGTGGCAAAAATATGTAGGAGGCTGGACGTGAGTTAAGGGGTCCCTATGGCAAACAGGGAGTTAAAGGAGTGCGGAGAGGCAGACAGGTCAAAGGAATAGGGAACCAAGGGGTGGGGGCATAGAGAACATATAACACTTATTGGCATGAAAAATAATATTTACTCCCCAAGTCCATGTCCCATTTTTAGCAGCGATGAGGTATATTGTTTTATTGGAGTCAGCAAGGAGTCGTCTCTTGTGGTTCTCTCCTCCGTGGGTGCAGTGGGCCATTGGCGGAGGGAAAACAGAGAGAGAAGCGGCGGGAACCGGGAGCTGGGAGCCGGGAGCCGGGAGCCGGGAGCTGGGAGCCGAGCTGTCCACTGTCTGCTGTCTGCTGTCTCAGGGCTGGGGCCCACAGAGCTGGGGGGATGGCGCAGGGGCAGATGCGTATTGTATATCCACGTGGTTCTTTATTCAATTGGGGGACCTACACTATATAGGGAAAAAGGGGGTTGAGGCATGGGAAATGGGAAGGGAAAAGGAGATTGGTTGATGGGACTGGGGAGTTGGGAGCCTGCACTGCGATAGGTGGGTGGGAAAGGTGGGTGGGGACAACCTGGGAACACCTCTTTTGGGGGTCATGAGTGGTGGGAAATACGTGATGCTAGCCACAGTCTGGTCAGTGGGGATGGGTACAAGGAAGTTTTGTTGAAACTCAATGCCAGTCCTGCTGAGATGGGAATACTGGTTTCGGTGGCCAGCCCATGGGGGTGGGAGTTAGGGTAGGTGGAGCTGGGAAATGCCTACCGAGTTACCGGGGTTTCACCTCACACACCGTTAACCCTTAGCTCTCCGTGCCCTCAGTAGCAGAGCCAATAGTTAGTGTCCAACAGTCTCTGGAGTGATCCAAGCTGGGCCTGGGTGAGGTCTCCTGGGCGGCAGTGGGACCAGGTGAGCGCAGCTCCTGGAACTCGTGAGGCTTTGTAGCAGAGTTGCATTACACACCAACCAGGAAGGATGAAAATTCTCTGAAGGCTCGGGCTGAGCTGGAAGGCTGCTTATATCTGTTGGAATAATTATAGCTAGACAGTGGTAAATAGGGGCTGAAGGAATTCACATAGGGATTGGAATGTCCTTCGTGCCATAGCAAGGCTGTGGCCCTGATGTGATGCAGGTGGTTGCTGTGAGAGAAACGTTGGAAAAGCACTTGGCGTCAGTGGGCCTGGAATTAAAACAAAGGAGATGCCCATCCTTGGCTAAAGGGCAGTATTTTGAAGAGCCTGGGTGGAAAAATAGTTTGTTATTGAGAAAAAATTTTTAAGAGTGATGTTATTAGTAACAGCAGTCAGCAAGGGACTGGAAGGGGGTTGTAAAAGTAGCAGTGTGAGGCATTTGGTGGAGATCCGCAGAGAGAAGGCCCCATTGAGGAGTAAAATTTGACCTGTATGGATAAAGCAGTTGGCATATATTAACAGTTCACCTTGGGCAGCTATAAGGAAGAAGAAAACTGAATTTGAAAGTTAACCTTTGGCAAAATTTTCTGAGAAAGAGTAAAACCATTGGGCAGCCTGGTCTTTGATAGATTTATAAGTAGAGCATTCTCTAGGGGTATATCCCCCCTTCGTTTTTGTAGACAAGCAGAAATTATAATATAGTAGTCAATGTAGGCTTAATTATTATTTTATGCTTAAGGATGTGAGTTAAGAGACCGGAAAGGAAGGTTTAGAGTTTGTAGTGGCATTAGTTTAGCTTGAGAGAGGAAAGAGAGAACAGGAAAATCGATAGGCCCCTGCAGGAGGAAGGGCTATTTTAACCTCTGGAGCAGAGGGTATGAGGACAAAAATCGATGGGCTCCTGTTGAAAGGAGGAGCTATGTGAACCTCTGAGAGAGGCTGTTTAAATGAAAAGATTTGCCTCGTGTGGAGGCTGGGGGCCTCGGGCCGGTGAACCTCTGAAGTAGAGGCTGTCTGAGAAAGAAAAAAAGATTCACCTCATGCTGAAGCTGGGGGTCATGTGGCCTATTTGAAACGCTAAAGGAGAGGCTGCTTGAGAAAGAAAGTCAACGAACTCCTGTAGAAAGAGGAGTTAGTTTAGTCTCTGAAGCAGAGGGAGGAAGAATAGATTTGCCTCATGCGGAGGCTGGGGGCCTCGTCAGGTGGGTTAGAAAGAAACAAAGGAAAAGATTTGCCTCATGGAGGCTGGACCCTGGAGACGTCCAGGGCTGTATAGTAAAAGAGAGTTACCCCCCTCAGGATGTGGGGGCCAGACCCCAGATTTTTCCTGGGGCCTATGTATTGATAGAAAGAAACGAAAGAGAAAAGGCTTGGGTCAGTGTGACTCACATGTCCTTTTGTTTGTTGGGCGTTGGTTGCCTGTGGTTCTGGAGGTTGGTAGACTTGCGTATTGGAGGTCTGCTGGCTGTTTGGAGGTCGGTTGCCCCGTGTTGTTGTGGAGGTTGGTTGCTCTGAGTTCTGGAGTTCGGTTGCTCTGCGTTCTGGGGGTTGGTTGCCCCATGTTGGATCACCAAAATGTTGTTTTAATAAAAAAAGAAAAAGGAACAGGAATGGGTCCGCTGGTCTTGGAGTCTGCCCAGAGTTTTCCCAGGGCCGCACAAGCAGAGTGGAGACAGGAATGCACCCGGGGAGGCTGGGCTGGCTGCTGTCCCGGGCCAGGTGTGCTGCTGTCTGGCTAGCTCGGGGGCACAAGCCCACTCCATATTGGCGACGGTGGAGGCAGTGGCAGCAGTGATGACACAGAGGCGACCTCTGCGAGGGAGGGAGCTGGCATGCTCCGGCGGCAGTGGGGGCCCAAAACCGGTCACCCATGGAGGCATGTCTGTAGGCCTGAGAGCCCACAGAAGTGTTATAGCTCTGTGTGTGCTCAGCTCTGGAAGCATGGCTTCCTAGGGGAAACAAGGTTTCCCATGTGTTACAGCGCAGTAACGGGCAAAGACCCCGGGGAAAAAGCATCCATGGCAAGAAGTCCCATGATAAGAAATCCCAATCTCATTTTATTGCAGCAGTGGGTTAAGTAGAAATTGAGGAGGAGGGAGGGAAAGAAATGGACAACGGGGATTGGCAGAAATCAGCAACTTGTGAATACCTGCTTTGCATGTGGACGTGAGCTTGGGCACGTATCAGATGGTGGGGGCAGAGGAACTGCCACCTTCTAGGCACAGCTGGGTGCGATCCTGGGTCTATGTGGCGTGCTTTTTTGGGGGGATGGGAGTCTCAGAGTTGAGGGTGGAGATAGGGAAACGCCTACCGGGGTTAGCTGCCAGGGTTTCTGACCTCATTCTTCAACACCCTCTTAACCCTTTGTCCTCTGTGCCCTTCTTAAGCAATACCAACACTGCATTGCAGAAGAGGGGACAGAAAGAGGGAGCAGAGTGGGTAGGTGTTGTAGTCAGCCACACACTGCTGGGATGAATCTCCAAACCAGGCACAATTTTGGGGAGAAAGGTATTTATTGAACAGAGCCAGGGGAAATTAAGGAAAATGGCTGGCTCCCTTTCACAGAAGCAAGCATAAAGAGAGAGAACCCACCACCAGAAGCAAGAAAGCAAGCACACAGTAACACACTGTAATTTACAAAATGCAGGACTTCAGATCTGGGGTTCTGGCTTTTCTTTTGCATATCTATCCCTAGTATTTTACATCCAAAGTAGAAAGGGCCAGTCCCCAGGAGGCCAGGCCAAAGTGACACTTCCTGCAGCCAGAGCCTGGAGACAATTTAACAATTCAATAAACACAATTATAATAAACTCAATTGGGGGACATTATTCAAACTACCACAGTAGGAAAACCCTGAGGCATGGTCCCTAATCCCACAGGGCCTTTATAACCCTAGAGTGCAAACCTTGACCCCCCATGAGGAGGGACCCTAGGGAAATGAGAGCAGGGCCAAGGGGATAATAGAGTGCAACCTGTTATAATATATAAAACCAAATTAAGATAAAAAATTTTAAAGTATAGTGGGAGACTTTATTAGAAAGAATGGAAAATTACAGAGATTTCCAGTTCTCCAGTGTGGAGAGAACACGTGGGAGAGGTCTTTACAAAATCTGTGCTGTTCAGCCAAACAAGCAAAAGAAGGAAAGATCATGAGAAGGAAGGGTTCATGTGGGAAAGAACCCCAGCCTAATGGTTTTGGTGAGAGGACCTTACCCAGGCCTTGGAGATTCAGAGGTCCTTCTTCTAGCAAGCCATGTGAGGAAGAGAACAAGTTCATTTTTTTTAATTTAAAAAAAGGAAGGTTTTCTAGCCACGAGTGAGAACAGCATGGTTCAAAGGGGGAAAACATTGACAATTAGAAGAATTTTTGATGGATATAACCTTTCCTTTTGGCCAAAGAACAGTTGAGACATCCCTCTAGGGTTTATGATGTTCTAAGCTATAGGCTTCTAACTTGGTTGTCAGTATCACATATGGATTCTCTTACCCTGAGCAGGCTTCATATCCAATCAGAGAGCAGTTGATGACCCCCATAGCTTGTGTGCCACTATTGCACTGGTGTGCACATTTTGCCTGGCTGGATGATTTTGTAGCTTGCAAGATCCATTGCTTCTTTACACTGTTGATAACCTTTATCAACAAGCAGTTCACATGGCACTTTTCAGGGACATAAAAACTAGCCAGCAGGGAGACAGTGAGCTTCCACCTCAATTCCAACAAGATCTTTCAATGTCTGGGGACAACAGCCTGTGAAGTCTTTGGCAACAGGGTCTTACCATTTGGATCTGTTGGGTAACCAAAGGCCTGCATTGTTTTGGGGGCCTCATGGGTCTTTCTGACCAATAGCCCACTGTGAGATGCTGCAGTTATCTTCACCTGGCTGGGAAAAAGCACCTGACCAAAATCAGCTGATGAGAAGGAAGGAAGGAATTATTTCAGCTTGCAGTCTCAAGGGGAAGCTCCATGATGCCAGGGGAAAGCATGGCATGAGAAGCAGGTGGAAGTCAGCAACAGGAGAATGAGCCAAATTCTGGCAAGGGAGGACTGGCTATAACACCCCTAAGCCCTCCCCCCAATGATACACCTTCTCCAACAAGTCTCACCTCCTAAATTGTCATCAGTTGGAGACCAAGCATGCAGAACACACGAATTTATGAGAGACATCTGATTCAAACCACCATGGGATAGAAGCCCAATGCTGGCACTGGGATTTGCGGCCTATAGTTTTAGGATGAAGCTTTCTCCTTATTTAGGGAGAAGCAATACTACAGAGTGCTTCTCCCTAAATAATTTCTCACCTTGCATTCCTCCTTTAGAAAGTTATTTCTTTCAATTTGCTAACCAAGATGAAGGTTTCTATCATGCCATGATTAGTTTTGTGTATCTCCTCCTTCCCTCCCCTCATCCTTCCCTTACTCCACTGCCCTCCAGACATTTTCATCCCTGTATTCTCCCATTATCTCATCCCTCCTTGCTTCTCCTCTCTCCAAGCTTCCTATTGGATTCCTAACCAGTACTACTGATGCTTATAATAACATGAACAAATCAAACTGTTGCAGGATAAGATCTGCTGTATAAGAGAGAACATGTGGCATTTGTCTTTTATATATATTATATACTTTTTCAAAGAACCAACTCTTTGATTTATATATTTTTAATCATTTTCTTTATCTCCAATTCATTAATCTCAGCTCTGATTTTAATTATTTCCTTTCATCTTGCACTCCTCAGGTTAGCTTTTTCCATCTGTTCCAATGATCTTAGGTGGGTGGTTAGGCAATTGATATGAAGGCATTTAGCGCAATGAACTTTCCCCTCAGGACTGCCTTCATTGTGTCCCACAAGTTCTGATAAGATGTGTTGTCGTCATCATTTATTACTAGGAAATTCTGAATTTCCTGTTTTATTTCTTGGATGACCCAATCATTTTTAGGAGCGAATTATTCAAGCGCCAGTACTTTGTGTATTTTCTGGATCCTGTTCCATTGTTAACTTCTACCTTTAATGCACTATGGTCTGATATGGTGCAAGGAACTACATTGATCTTCCTGAATTTGTTTAGGGAAGATTTGTGACCTAAGATGTGATCCATTTTAGAAGAAGTCCCATATGCTGCTGAGAAGAATGTATATTCTGTGTCTTTGGGGTAAAACATTCTGTAAATATCTGTTATCCCCAGCTAGTCAATGGTGTTATTTAGCTCCATTATGTCCCTGCTGATCTTCTGTTTGGTTGATCTGTCTAGAGCTGATAGAGGTGTATTAAAGTCTCCTACTATGATGGAATTAGAGTCTATTTCTGCTTTATTTTTGAGTAGGTTTCCTTTATGAACTGTATTGCACCCAAATTTGGTGTGTATATGTTGATGATGGTGATATCTTCCTGTTGGATCATTCCTTTGATGAGTAAGAAGTGATCATCATTATCCTTTTTAATTGATTTTGGTGTAAAGTTTATTTTGTCAGTAATTAATGTAGCCACATCTGCTTGCTTTTTACTTCCACATGCCTGATAAACTGTTTTCCATCCTTTTACTCTAAGAAGATTGCTGTCTTTAGAGGTAAAGTGCGTTCCCTGAAGGCAGCAGATGGAAGGGTCCATTTTTCTGATCCACCCTGCAAGTCTGTGTCTTTTTATAGGGGAGTTAAGTCCATTTATATTCAGTGATATAACTGTGAGGTTTGCTTTAAGCCCTGCCATGATGAAGGGTTAATGGGGGTTGCTGTCTCTGCTGCTGTTATTAGCGCACTGACTGCAATTGTTGTGTCTGATCTCTGGTACTCTTCTGAGGTAGATTTCTTGTTTCTTCAATGTGGGATATCTCTTGTAGGATCTTCTGAAATTTTGGCTTTGTTTTCAAATAGTTGTAGAGCTGGTTTACTTCATGGAACACTTTCAATTCTCCATCCGGGTGGCTACTAGTCTGCCATCTTGAACCGGAACTCAATTGTTTTCTTAATGGCAGACATTCTGACTTGGTTGAGATAGACTCTCAAAGCAGTTTTAATTTGCTTTTCCATGATAAGAATGTTGAACATTTTTTTTCAAATATTTACTAGACATTTGTTTATTTTGAGAAATGCCAGTTCAATTCATTTGGCATTTTGTGATTGATTTTGTGTGTGTGCATATTTGTGTATTTGGGTGCACATGTGTGTAAGGGTCTGCATGCACCTGTGTATGCATGTGGAGGCCACAGAATAATCTCAGGTGCCAGTGAACAATGTACACCTTTTTTGAGACAGGGTGTTTTATTGATTTGGAGTTCACCAAATAGATGAGATGACCAGTGAGCCTAAGGACCTGTCTGTTTCTGCCTCTCCAGCACTGAGATTATCTTGCTTTGTTGTTGTTGTTTGGGTCTCACTGTAGCCCAGCATGACCTGGAATTTACTATGTACTTTCAGGCTGGCCTCAAACTCACAGCCATCCTCCTACCTCTACTTCCCCAGTGCTGGGAATAAAGGTGTGCACCACCATGCCAGGCTTTTTTACCTGGCTTTTTTGTTACACATATTATGAGGATCAAACTCATTTTTTTTTGTGATTGCAAGGCAAGCACTTTACCAACTGGGCTATCTCCTCACTCCTCAGTTTTTTTTTTTCATGTTTAATTTGTGGACTTCTTCTAGATTCTGTATATGAAACCCTTGTCATCTGTATACATGGTGATGAATTTCTCCTATTTTGTAGGCTGTCTTTTCATCATCCTGATTGTTACTTGGCTCTGTAGAAGCTTTTCAGAGTAATTCAATCCCATGGACCAATTTTGGGAGATATTTCCCGTGCTGCTGGTGTCTTCTTCAGAATGTCTGAAAGTGTTTTCCACAGTGATTTCATCTAGTAGGTCCAGAGATTCAGTGGTTACATTAGGGTCTTTGATTCCACTTGAATTAATTAATTAACTTATTTATTTTGAGTAGAGCAAATGAGATTTATTGGGAAAAAGGTCAAGAATTGAGGAAAGGTCCCTAATGTGTCAGACAAGCATGCTGAGGATTCCAGTTGGTATGCAAAGAAGGAAAAAAAAACAACAAAAGAGCTCAGAGAATCGGCCAGGTCAGCAGCGAATATCTGTCACCTACTGTCCCCTTATTAATTTATTTTTCTTCAGCCTGCTGAGAGATACTAAGCTAGCTTCATTCTTATGTTTGTGGGCATTTTTTTCCCAACACCATTTCCTGATGAGTCTGTTTTTATTCTCCAACATATATTTTTTTGACACCTTTATGAAAAATGAGGTTACTGTAGTTGTGTGTGCATTTATTTCTGGATCAGTTTTTCTATTTTATTAGTTTATAAATCTTTTCTTTTTTGGGGTGTGTGTGCCAGTACTATGCTGTTTTATTCATTTTGTTTATTTTTTTTTCAAGGCAGGTTCTTAATCTAGCCCAGGCTGACCTGGAACTCCCTCTGTGATCCCAGGTTGGCCTTGAATTTACAGCAATCTTCCTACCTCTGCCTCCTGAGTGCTGGGGTTCAAGGAGTGTTCCATCCTGACTGGATCTATGTTGTTTTTGTTACTATCATGTAAATCCTATAATTTGTGATCAAGTATTGTGATACCTTCAGTATTACTTTTTCTGTTTAGGGTTGCTTTGGCTATTTAAGGTTGTTTGGCTCCCATATGAATTTTAAAATCATTGTTTTTAATTATTTGAAGACTATCATTGGAATTTTGTTGAATTGATAGATTTGAATTGGTTTTAGTAATATAGCCATTTTATGAGTATGAATTCTGCTAATTCATGAGTATGAGACACCTTTATATTTTCTAATGCCTTTTTAAGTTTCTTTCTTCATTGTTTGAAGTTTTTAGAATAGATGTCACTCACCCTGCTTAGATATTTTTCCCCCTAAGCATTTTTTTGATACATAGGAAAGTTACCTAATAACAATATTTGTATTACTGAATATATTTGTATCTTGGGCACTTATCAGACCTAAGAGGTCATGTGTGTGGGTTTTGTGTGTGTGTGTGTGTGTGTGTGTGTGTGTGTGTGTGTGTGTGTGTGTGTATAATCTTTAGGGTCTCAAGCATCATACTTTCTGCAGATGGGAATAGTCTGACCTGATCTTTTCCTGTTTGCACTCTTTGTATTTTTCTCTTGACTATTGCTTTTGTAAAGACTTCAGGTGTTGTTTTTAAAAAAGGAAATTCCTGAAGTCTGAGGCCTGGCGGGAGCATGCCTGGGAAGCGGGGCCTGGCCAGGCCGAAGACCCAGCTTCTGCTGATCCGGGCAGAGAGAGAGCAGGCATTCTCTTGAGTGGCGGGGGCAGCAGCAGTGGCAGAGGAGGACCTGGACAGTCGTGGCTGTGTGCCCATGGGCCCCAGAACCCATGGGAGTGTTACACCTCTGGAAGCACGGCTTCCTGTGTGTTCAGCTCATGAGAACACAGTCCCCTTGGGGAAACATGGTTCCCTGTGTGTTACAGCGCAGTAACAGGCAGTGACCCAGGGGAAAGGTGGAAATAGTCCCGTTTATTGTAGGAACACCTTTGGTTAAATAGAGGTAGAGGAGGAGGGAGGGGAAGAAAAGGGCAACGGAGATTAGCAGTAACCAGCAACTTGTGAATACCTGCTTTGCATGTAGACATGAGCCTAGGCTCCTATCATATGGCGGGAGCAGAGGAACTGTCACCTTCCAGGTACAGCGGGGGTGCGAACCTGGATTCATGTGGCTCGCTTAGGGAGGGAGTTTTAGGGCCAAGAGTGGAGATGGGGAAATGCCTACCGGGTTTGCTGGGGTTTCAGACCCATTTCTCAAACTCCCTTTGTCCTTTGTGTCCCATTTAGCAATACCAACAAGCAGTGCCCAACATTCAGGCATGATACTGAATAAGAGTAGAGGTACTGGATACTTGCTTTGTTTCTGATTTTAGAGTCAATGCTTTGCTTTTCCCATTTAGTATGGTAGCTATAGGTTTGTTATATAGAGGAAGAAGAGGGGAAACATCCAAGGTTACAGATGACTTAATCTATTTATTTTATGGATTATGTCATAAAAGCTCAGACTGCTGAGTGACATATCACAGCCGAGTTAAACCAGAAATTCTTGACTATTCAAATTCAGTTCAACATGCTTTTTATTTTATTTTAAATATCTTTATTATGAATAAGTTTATATATTGTATGAGCAAATCTTGTGAATGTGTCCCCGTTTCCCTCCTCTCTGTCTCCTACCCACTGGGGTCCTTCCTTGGTGTGCATACTGGATCTGTCCATAGATTAGGGTGTTATGAACTGAACCAGAGGGAGGCAGATTCTCGTCATCAACATGCTATCTTTTTATTTTTTTTAATGGTGTTTTGCATCTCTTAATAGCCAGGATTCTCTTAGATGTGCAGTTGGGTTAAAGCTTCTGCATCCTGTCTTTCTTTCTGTCTTCTGTAATCAGGCAATAGTTAGCCCCCATTTTTCTCAGGGCAGACATTCTTACAGTTAGGCAGAAGAGGAGGTGGGATCATATGACTTGGACATTGGATTTTTTTTGACAATAGCCCATTTTCACAGGAGTGAGATAGAATCTCAAAGTAATTTTAATTTGCATTTCCTGTGGCTAAAGGTGTTGACCATGTTGCTTGAATGTTTATTTTTTTAAAATACCTTATTTATTCATTTTCAAGCAGAGAAAGAGAGAGAGAGAGAGAGAGAGAGAGAGAGAGAGAGAGAGAGAGAGAGAGAGAGAGAGAGAGAGAGAACCAGGGCCACCACCTTGTGGGTCTGGTTTACGTGGGACCTGGGGAATTGAACCCTGGGCCTTAGGCACTGGAGGCAAGTGCCTTAACTGCTGAGCCATCTCTCCAGCCTGAATGTTTGTTTTTTAAAAATTTCTCCCTCTCCCCCAAGGTAGGGTCTCACTCTAGCCAAGACTGACCTGGCATTCACTATGTAGTCGCAGGGTGGCCTCGAACTCAGTGACTCTCCTACCTTTGCCTCCCAAGGGCTGGGATTAAAGGCGTGCACCACCACACCAGGCTTATTTTTTTCTTTTGAGAACTCTCTTTTCATTTCCATGGCCCACTTTTTGATTGGTGTGTGTGTGTGTGTGTGTGTGTGTGTGTGTGTGTGTGTGTGTGTGTGTTAAATAATAGACACTCTAGATGGCTATTTGTGATGGTTAAGTTTTAAAAAAATATTTAATTTTTTTATTTGAGAGAGAGAGTGTGAGAGAGAATATGCACACCAGGGCCTCCAGACGCTGCAAACAAACTCCAGACACATGTGTCACTTTGTGCATCAGGTTTTATATGGTTGCTGGGGAATTGAACTCTGGTCCATCTGCTTTGCAGGCCTTAACCACTAAGCAATCTCTCCAGTCCAGGTTGTGTGTGTGTGTGTGTTTAATTTCTTAGCTTTTTTTCAGTTCCTTATATAGTCTAGATATTAATTTTCTGTCAGATGGACAGCTGGGAAAGCCCAATTGTCTCTTGACTCAGTTAATAGTTTCCTGAACTGAACAATCCCTTTTTAGTTTCATGAGGTCCCTACACTGATTGCTTGCCTTATTTCCTAGGCTACCAGAGACCTAATCAGGAAGGTCTTCCCTATGCCTGGATCTTGAAGTGTTCTCCCTGCTTTTTCCTCTAGTCATTCCAGAGTTTCAGATCTTACATTGAGTCCCTAATTCACTTGGAGTTGATTTTTGTACCTGGTGAGAAATAAGGTTCTAGATGCATTCTTCTACATGTGATATCCAGGTTTTCCAAACACCGTCTATTGAAAATGCTCCTTTCTCTATGGTGTGCTTTTGGCCTCTGTCAAAATTTAGGTAGCTGTAGTTCTATAAACTTATATTTGGACCTTCTATTCTGTGCAACCGGCTCTATGTGGGTTCTGGGGAATTTAACCCTGGGCTGTCAGGTTTTGCAAGCAAGTGCTCTTAACCACTGAGCAATCTCTCCATTGATCTGAGTGTCTGTTTTGTGTCAGTACCATGCTGTTTTTATTCCTATGTCTCTGTATCATACTTGAAGTCTAGTATATGTGGTACTACCGGTAGTATTTTTGCTGAGGTCAGTTTCAGCTATTTATTACATTTTTGTGCTTTTTATATAAATGTTAAGATCATTTTTCTATTTCTGTGATTAGCGTACTGGAATTTTGACATTGATTATGTATGTTGTTTTTGGCCATCTAATTCTTCCCACCTCTGAGCATGGGAGATCTTTCTATCTTCAGTTGTCTTTCTCAGATTTTTCTTCAGTAAAGTTTTCATTGTATATATCTTTCAGTTCCTTGGCTAGGGATATTCTGAGACATTTAATTTTTGTGGCTAATGTGAATGTGACTGTTTCTCTGATTTCTTTCTCTGTATGTCATTGACATATATGAAGGCTGTTATTTTTTTAAAAAAACTTTTTATTGACAGCTTGCATAATTGTAGACAATAAACCATGATAATTTCCTCCCCATCCCAACCCCTCCTAATTAGTCTCTATTTTGTTTTGATTTCATCATCTTTTCCTCTCATTTTGAAGGTCTTATGAAGGTAGTGTTGGGTACTGCAAAGTAAGGCTATTAATTTTTATGTTAATTTTTTATCTTGCCTTTTTTTTACTTTGCTTAAAATGTCTACCCGATTGAAGTGGATAATATTTTTATATGTTCTTGAATTCAGTTTGCAAGATCTTTCTTTCTTTCTCTCTCTCTCTCTTTCTTTCTTTCTGTCTTTCTTTCTTCCTTCCTTCCTTTCCCTTCCCTTCCTTCCTCCTTCCATCCTTCCTTCCTTTCTTCCTTTCCCTCTCTCTCTCTCTCTTTCTTTCTTTCTTTCTTTTCCTTCCTTCCTTCCTTCCTTCCTTCCTTCCTTCCTTCCTTCCTTCCTTCCTTCCTTCCTTCCTTCCTTCTTTCTTTCTCTTTTCTTTTTGCTTTTCAATGCAGTATTTGGCTCTAGCTCAGGCTGAACTGGAATTCACTGTGTAGTCTCAGGGTGGCCTTGAACTCATGGCCATCCTCCTACCTCTGCCTCCCAAATTCTGGGATTAAAGGCATGTACCACCATTCCAGGCAGTTTCTCAGTATTTTATTGAGTTTTGTGTGCATGATCACAGGAATACTGGTCTATCTATAGTTTTTTTGAGTATGTGTCTCTATTTGGTCTTACTATTATCCCTCTTTTAGTGTTTCAGAATAACTTGAGAATTAGTTTGTTCAATGAGCCCATCTGAACATTTTTTTTGACTGTGAGAGTTTATTACTGATTCAATTTCATTGCTTGTTATTATTGGTTTGTTTAAATCACTTATTTCCATTTAGCTTTAGAAGGTCATATGCATTGAGAAATTATCCATTTCATTTCAATTTTACAGTTTGGTGGAATATAGGTTTATGGAGTATGTCCTTATGATTTTCTCAATCAGTATTTTAAAAAAAGTGCTTTTATTTATTTGCAAGGAGAGAGAGAGAAAGAGAGAGAGAATGGGCATGCTAGGGTCTCCTGTCACTGCAAATGAACCAGATACATTCTCCACTCCTTCCATGGATACTGGGGAATTGAACCCAGATAATTAGGCTTTGCAGTCAAGCACCTCAACCACTGATCCATCACCCCAACCCCTAATTTGTATTTTTATCTAATTTTATTGATTTAGGTCTTCTCTCACTTTCTTTTGGTTAATTTGGCTCAGGGTTGGTCTATCTCATTTACATATTCAAATAACACCAACTCTCTGTTTCTTTGATTCTTTTGCTTTTGTTTATTTACATTTCATTGATT
>PVHP010042575.1:0-14991 GCA_004024765.1 Zapus hudsonius
TGGATCAAACCATGACAATAGTTTACAACTGTCTTTATAAGAAAGAGGCAGAGTAAGTGAGGAGAAAGTGACTTGATATCCTATAACCCAATATGGTCTCCATGGAAGAAAATAAAAAGATGGGTTGAGTGTATATGGTTACAAAATTCTAAAATTACTACTTCAGATCAAGATATCAATAACTGAAAAATATTGGGGGGAGGAAATCCAGGATAAAGGAGATGTCCTGATATCTAATGTCACAGTATTAAAAATTAGGAGTTTCAACACCCAGTTTCACCCCAAATCTGATAAGGCCAAAAAAAAAAAAAAAAAAAAGAAAAAAAAAGAAAAAAAGGAGAAATTTGTTATCTATAATCTTGACCTCTCAGGCTATACTTGACTTCAAGTCAAGAAATCTGAAAATAGACTGTGGTTTGTGAATGACGATGATGGTCTAACCTTTTCTCAGAGGCAGTCAGCTCTGTGCTGTGATCAGATAGACTTCGGCAAAGTTGCTGCAGGCAGACACTGTTGGTTTCATTCAGTATCTTGAGGCACATTTTAAAACGATTATTTGTAAACACTCCAAAGACATGATGATGTCTCAGACACCACTTCTGCAACACAGCCCCAAACAGAGGTGGGGCTGCTAATACCGCCATGGTTGCAATTAAAAGCATGAAAAGACATGATCTGCTTTTTCTTGGCTTTCCTTCAAGCACCAGGCTTGGGAATCAATCACTTAGGAATCCTGGCAGGGACATAATAAAATGTCTTCATTGTTTATGTTCTTTCCTTATGTTTTCCTTTTATGGAGAATGTGTAAGTAAACTTCCCAGGCAGTGAGGTACCTAGTGACACGATTAGCTGGAGTGCCTGTCATATTTCAGTCAAAGCAGGGGCAGCTATCACCTCCACCCAGCAAGTCTCTACAGTGTCCAGGACCAGAATTAATGAATTAGCTATTGATTAAATTCCACTCTAGCAAATCCAGCATGGCAAATAAATGAACTACCCAGGGCATGTGTAGGCCATGGCCAGACATGTCTGGGTATCGATTGGTAGTTAGTATTCTTTGGGGATCCAGAAACAGCTGATGAGAATGTGACAAGTATGGAAAACACAGGAAGAAAAGGAATTTACTCTGGAGGAGCATCTTGTAAGCCAGAATGGGCCATCAGGTCTTTCTACATGCATGCTCATCTCTGCGTTACTCAGAAAGAGATAAATAAACATGCACGAGGGCTTGAACTGAGGATGTGATCCGAGTCCACATGGGGTGAAGGGTGAAGACAAGGGTGAGTGGATGGACTCCACACATCTCAGAAGTCAGGCTCGGGTGACAGCCATCTGCTGCTTAAAGCACGCGACACCACCTTTTATCAAAAAGAAATGAATAACCCAAGAAATGTATATTTTCATGAGAAATCAAATTGTTGTCAGTGTTGAATAAGTAAAATCAGTCTATTGATACTGTTCTCAGAGGGCTTCACCTTTGATTTTTATATTTTGGGAACATAGAAAGAGATTTTACCAAACCGAAACAGAAACATAATTAACAAGCATTCATTATCAGAAGCATAATGAAATTACAGAAATGCTGCTATACATGATCCTCCTGCCTCCGCCTCTTCAGCAATATCCTACCGGCGTGTGCCACCACAACCGGCGAAATGCTGCTATACATACAGAGGGCTTGATGCTGGTGTGCTCTGATGGGCAGCTTGATGCTGGTGTTCCATGACTTATGGCTTGGTGTTGGTGTGCTCGGATTGCTGGATTGGTGTTGGAGTGCTCTGATTGACATCTTGGTGTTGATGTGCTCTCATTGACAGCTTTGTGATGGTATTCTCTACTCAATATGTTGGTGTTGATGTGCTCTGACTGACGGCTTGGCACCTCTTTCTGCCCCCCAAAGTCTTGCTCTACAACCATGGATCACTCTAGGAAGGAAATACCTAACATACCAATATTTGGTTGTGGCTGATTTCTACCATGTTTTTGTTAAACTTCTGATTGAGGGTAGAAACAAAAATAATCAGCCAGAGGCATTGTAATAAATAAAAGAATGCTGGAGGTGGGCTTCTTAGGCAGACCAATAAGCAGTGAGCCCATTGCAGTCTCTCCCACTAGTCACAATGAAAAAGAGACTCTGGAAGTTGACCAACCATAGCAGGAAGAACGGGAAAGACATTGGGCTCTGAAGAATAAATATTAGAAGATGGATTTCCTATTTTTTCTCTGATCTCATTTTAAACTTTTATTTGTGACAATTTCATACATGTATTTGATATATTTTTATCTTATTCATCCCCTTTTTTTATCCCTGTCCACCCCCATTGAAACGCTTCTTCCCAATGGTTTTCTGTTTAATTTCATGTCTTATTTTTGTGACTCACTGAGTTGATTTGGGGGTTGCGTTCATGACCATGGGTGAGAAGTCATTTACTTCAGCTTGGAAAACTTAGCAGTGGCTCCACCACTGAAGAACATGACTCCCCTTCCCCTAGCAACCACTAACTTCCAATAGCTACTCCAGGAAGAGTAAGTAGGGTCTTGAAAGCCCATTCCTCATCCATGATGAAACTCTGACAGCATCAGTCTTGTGCAGAAAGCCACAGGGGCTCTAAGTTCATGAGGTTAACAGTTACATCATATCCAGCAGACAGCATTCCACAGCACTGTTCCCTTCCTCTGGCTCTTCCATCCTTTCAGCCCCCTCATCCATGATATTCTCTGAGCCTTGGATGGGTGGTTTCAGTGTCCCATTTAGGGCTCAGTACACAATAGTGACCTCTTCTCAACATTTTTCCCTATCTCTCTTTTTCCATCCTTAACCCAAGGGCAGGGTATATTGTGGAACTATGAATCAGGCAATCAAAATCCAAGAGATATCTCATCTTCTGGCCAGAATAGCTAGATCTAAAAAAACCTTGGCAAGCCAGAGAGTGTGGAGGAGACGTCCATGCTGTTTAATTCCTTTTTCTTTCTTTTCCTCTGGGCTCTTCCCCAAGGATGACTCCAGTCAACAGCAGCACCGTGACAGCTGTGGCCAAGTAGGAATCTGAAAACCTAAGGAAAGTTCTTCTTGATATTCAAAAGAACCATAAACAGGGTGTTCCAAAGGATACATATAAGAGGAGGAGAATTTTAGATGTTTTCTGTTTTTTTTCTTATCTCAGTGCCCCAAAGCAGCTCCAATTCTATAAACAATGAGGAAACTGGAAGTCAACATCCTAAGTAAGAGAGACTCACATTTCAGCCCAAGATCCAGGAAGGAAAGTCCAAGAGAAGCAGAAAGTGGGGGGAAATCTCAGAGAGGAGAAAGAAGCAACACTCTCTCTTGATTCTATAAATGCACAACACCAATCTCCACTCAACTCCAAGATGCACATTTATAGTTGTCTTGCACGCATACAATACTCAAGCAGTGTCAACTCAGCCAACGAGAGGTGTGTGCACAGGACAGACACAGGGTAGCACTGCAAAGCTTCAGGAAGATGAATCTGCTTTTAAGCAAAGGACAAGGAAAAGCAGTTTCATTATGAAACTCAACAGTTGATCAAAGACTTCAATATTATAGGATTTTAACAAGATTTGGATGATAACAACCCAGTATTGAAAACGACTAGGAAGTAATCTCAAATCACTCAAAATAACACAAATCAAAAGATATCTGGAGTGGTTGTATGAATATCAGTCAAAATAGACTTGGACATATGGAAGGATATAAAAAGGAATCCTGGAGGTATAGACACACCAAAGCACACTAGCTAGCAAAACATGATCTATCTAAAGAGATGCCACATAAATCCACAATCACATAGAGAGACTTCGCATTTATTCTTTATAGTTTATAGAACAACCGGGCATAAAGTCAGATCATCACCATGACTCAGTTTGCCAAGTGAAGTTTTCTTTAAATTAAAAAAAAAATATTTGCAAGGAGTGAGAGATAGAGATAAGAGAGACAGAGAATTGGTCACAGCAGGGTCTCTAGCTGCTGCAAATAAACTCCGGATGCATGCTCCCCTTTGTGCATCTGGCTTTACATGGGCACTGGGGAATGGAACTCAGATTGTTAGGCTTTATTAGGCAAGTGCCTTAACCACTGACCAACCTCTCCAGTCCCCAAGTGACATTTTTAAAACACTCTTTTAAAAAGGCAAAATATATTCTTTTAAGGACATCAATCATGGTAAATCATGTTCTACCATAAAACAGGCCCTAGTGACAAGATTTTTTCAAGGTTTTAATATGTTTTGATTTAGCTTGTTCTCAATGTCCGATGCTTTTCTGAATGGCTTTGCATTGATTTCTTATATTTGGGTCAGAGCATCTTTATCCATAATGACTTTCTCCCCCATTTTCATCTGTAAGAATTTTCTTAAAGGAAAAAAATATCCTCAACACACACACACACACACACACACACACAGAGTTCATTTCTCACAAAGCTTAGAAATTATTTGAGCAGAATATAAACATACAATCTTAGACATAGTTCTTTAACTGTGTTGATGGTTGAGTAGGTGATGTTATCAGGCAATAGTATGAGAACATCCATCCCCCGTAAATATAAATCTTCCTTGAGTTTTCCAGGATGTCTTCCCTGATAGGCCCAGGTACAATCTGGAATTTTTCCTGTTCAGGTTCTTACCCCTTGACAATCCCGCTTACATTTCCTCACATTATTCTATAAATATTTATTTTGCGGAGTCTTTCCTAACTCCACCATAGCCTGGAATTTTAAAATTTAGAATCATACCTCACACTGTCTTTTATTTCTATTTCCTATTTTAGTAGAGCCACAAATATGTTTAATAAAATAATATGTAAAAGTCTCTGGTCCCCATTTAACTTGCTCACTTTGCATTTGCATAGCAGGTACCTTGGATAAGTGTAGAAAACTCTGCTGAGGAGGTTCATTAATTAGTTAGCACATCAAAAATTAGGTCAGCATCAATCATTTGTTTGGTAGAAAATACACTCAAGAAGACAAGATGTGATTTTTCTGCCAAGAATAGGGAAGAATTCAGTTTCCTGGGTTTCCTCACTTGTCATTACTATTTGCCAAAAACAGTGTATCTTTTTTTTTTTTTGCACTGATTACAAAGGAGATCTAGAGATTTCAGTATGTTCTAGAAGAATCTTTCAGAAAGGAAACGGGACACAATAGATTAAGTTTGTGCACGTGTTTGTACACACAAGCTTAGATGAAGGGTGAATCATTTGACTGAGACCAAAGTGTGACATGGATTTCCTTCATTCTCTACCTGATGTGGAGGGGTTTACAACTGTCATCTCATTTTGACTTTGGAAATGATATTATGTCTTAATATTACCGCTAATAAATTATAGGACTCACTTTCAAACTATGGTCGTTCCTCAGCAAAGGAAGGCTACAGAAAAATAAAGGAATTCTAACAAAAATGTGATTTAAATGGGTAATGATTGTCTAAAAGCCATAAACTCTATTTATTTGACAGACATTTTTAGCTTTAGGATAATCTGAACTATATCAATGAAACTTTTTCAAAGAGATTAGGCTAGAAGATAATTATCCCAATTAAAATCATACTTTGTATTACAGAAGAATTCACTAAAGAAAACATTTATATAAATAAAGGGGCTTTGTGCATTTAAGTACCTGTCCACAGGTTACTAAGTAAGACATTCACAATCAGGAAAGTCAGTTTCCATGTTATTGGATGTGCAATGAAGACCCCTTGAAAGCAGTAAAAAATTGATCTACACACATATTTACCAACGACTGTTAAGTGAGACCCTCAAGGCTGTAATGATAGATTTGATTTTTGTTTCAATTAGCACCAAAAGTTAAACAAAAACTTTTAACTCAAAAAAAGTTGGTGTTTTGATAGCATCAAAGTTCTCTAGATTAAGTGATCAAGAGTTTGGTACCTTGAGGTTATGTTGTGGATTGTAGGTGCTGGGATGTCACTCGGGGTGTCCTCCATTGTGCTCACCTGGGTTCCGTTGCTTTTAACACAAGCATGTTTTGTACAGACTTCAACCTGCAAATATTAGTTTGGAAAAGAATAAATCCAAGCATCTCTGAAATACAAACTGATGATGCACTGTGTCCACTTTCCCCTCTTCTAGCCCCTCAATACCTTCTTGGAGCTTAGACAATATTCATTTTTGATTTGAATTGGGTCCAGAATGGAATGTAGACCTGAAATCAGGACAGTGGATTTAGTGATGAGAATGGTGAGGTCCCAGATTCTGACCATTCAGAAAGGGAGACGGCATATTAATCTGCTCAGAGCAGTCAAGGGCTGGAAGATGCTTAGGTGACAATTTGCAAGTCTAATACCTTATCACTGTAAATGGCTCTCTAGAGCCATAACCAAGTAGTGTCATGATGATATCTCCTGGAAGTCGTGACACTTTGCAACCAGTAGCCTAGTGTAATGTCTAATGGAAGCAAAACAAAGCCCAGAGATGGCTGAGCTATTTCCTATCCATTTGCTCCAGATCATCATTCACCCCTTTAATTCTGCCACCTACTTTGAATAAAAACCCAGGAGGGTGGAAGAATTCAGGGTTTTAACATGAGTCACAAAGGGACACTTCCAGCAAGAGGAAGGAGAGACAAAGAATGCCCAGATGATGGCAGAACAGACCCAAGGCTACAGGATTCTACTCTCAATTGAAGAATAAAGTAAACAGGACCTTGCTTTTTATTTTCCAGTGTTCATTTATTTTTGCCATCGAATACATAAAAGCAGAAGGAGGGCCGTGCTGTTCAGGGCAGAGGCTCTCTGGTGGCTTTCCATTGGCTCTCAGAGAAAAGCCAGTGTTTATGCATTTAAATGTGAATAGAGTCATATGTTTGCTACACTGTGCTTGTTGTGTTATTTATTGATGCCTTTTGACATAATATTTAGTAGATATAAATATTATCATGGTCCTCCACTCTGAGTAAGTACAATTAAACCAGAAATAACTTCAAGGCAGGTTAATTTAAACTATAATGTTCCAATAGAATTAATGGCTTACTCTTTCTACATATTGGAAAACGCTTCGCTTTGATGCATGAGATAGAGTTTAATCGACTCAACTGAATTTGGTATGTATTTAATCTGTGCTAAACTATTATGATGGGCACTTAACCACATGTTTTTAATTTTTTTTTATTTTATTTTGTTTTATTTTATTTTATCATTTTATTTTATTTTTGATGTAGGGCCTTGCTCTAGCCCAGGCTGACCTGGAATTCACTCTGTAGTCTCAGGCTGGCCACAAACTCATGGCGATCCTCCTACCCCTGCCACCAGAATGCTGGGATTAAAGGTGTGCGCCACCATGCCCGGCCCAAATATTTAAAAAAATTATTAACACAAAGAAACTTTTCAGGTTTATGAGGTTAGTAATGAAATTTCAAAACATGTTCATAGCATGCAATGATCCAATTAGGGTAACCAGCATGTCCATCTCCACATTTCTTTATGTTTAGAGCCCTTGAATTTGCTTCTCTTTGTTTCTAAAATATACGGTAAACCATGAGGAATGCTCATCGTCCCATATGCAATGGAAGAGTAGGACTCACTTCTTCCTTCTATCATGGTCCTGTTATCCATTCATCCTCGATTTCTTTCTTTTTAAAAATATTTTATTTATGAGAGAGAGAGAGAGAGAGAGAGAGAGAGAGAGAGAGAGAGAGAGAGAGAGAGAGAGAGAGAGGCAGACACAGAGAGAGAATGGACACACCAGGGCCTCCAGCCACTGCAAATGAACTCCAGATGCATGTGCCACTTTGTGCAACTGGCTTTATATGGGAACTGGAGAATTGAACTCGGGTCCTTCTTCATTAAAGGCAAATGTCTTAACTGCTAAGCCACCTTTCCAGCCCTCTTTCTCTATTTCTTTTTTTTAAAGGTAATGTATGTTAATTTTTAAAATATTTTATTTATTCATTTGCAAGCAGAGAAATACAGAAATAGAGAGAGGGGGGGGAGAGAGCACCAGGGCCACCATGTTGTGGGTCTGGCATATGTGGGTACTGGGGAACCGAACCTGGGGCCTCAGGCACTGGAGGCAAGTGTCCCAACCGCTGAGCCATTTCTCCAGCCCTCTTTCTATATTGTTTGACTGCCATCATTCTCAACCTCTAGTCACGGCCAGTCTCCACTCAGAATTTTTTACCTTCCACCTATGCAACAGCAGGCCCACACCTACATTTTAACAAACGGGAGCAGAGAAATCAGGGAGCATGAGCATTCTGGGATAATCCCTGATACTTGGTTTGGGATTTATTACATTCTGTTGTTTCTTACCTAAATATTGAATGTAACTTTCAGCTTTGAAGACTTAAGCCTATACATGCTTTTGCCAAAACTTTTCTTTGGACTTCAGAGAAAATATGGATGTATATTTCATCCCTTCTCATGCAGTATTTCCTGTTGCTGTCTTGGGATACAGTTTTTGGTACCATAGATTATATAATATATGATTTTTTAAACATTTTTATTTATATATTTACTTATTTGGAGAGAGAGAGAGAAAGAGAGAGAGAGAGAGAGAGAGAGAGAGAGAGAGAGAGAGAGAGAGAGAGAGAGAGAGAGAATGGGTGCACCAGGGCCTCCAGCCACTGCAAAATGAACTCCAGACACATGGGTCACCTTGTGCATCTGGCTGCATGTGGATACTGGGGAATTGAACTCAGGTCTTTCTGCTTTACAGGTAAATAAATACCTTAACTGCTGAGCAATCTCTCCAGCCCTATAGGCGATTGAAAAGCAAATACCACATTTACATGAAAAAGAGATAAGTCAAAAATTAATAATTGAAATGTTTAATTCTCCCTCTTTTTTTTCTTTCTTTTTTGGTTTTTTGAGGTAGGGTCTCGCTCTAGCCCAGGCTGACCTGGAAATCTCTATGTAGCCTCAGGGTGGTCTTGAACTTCTACCTCTGTCTCCCCAGTGCTGGGATTAAAGGTGTGTGCTACCACGCCCGGATTATTATTTCTTCTTAAAGGGGTGATGTTACTAGATTTACTTAAAATAGAAACTTGGGTACATTATTTCCTTTAAAATGGATTGGTTTTTCAGAATGTGTTAGCAGACTGAGATTGAATCCTGAAGTATGAGGCCCCATAGTCAAATGCTGATTTTTTTAAAGGATGCCAAAGTATGTTTGACATCATTACAAAGTGACTGACGTGTAACTTTGAAGAAATGCAGGGGTCTCTCAGGCATAGCATTCCTGGGCTGACAAGCACTCCCCAAAGTCAAAGTCGTCATGAATGAGAACATCCTGGCTACTAAGAACACACAAGTGTTGGCTCTATTCTGTTATTCTGTCACTCTGTCTGTTACCATGACCCAAGTCTGATCAACACATGGTCTCAAGACTGGAGAGATGGCTCAGTGAATAGAATGCTTACCTTCCAAGTGTGAGGACCCCAGGGTCCTCAGGCCCATGTGAAGCTGCATGTGGTAGTAGAAGCCTGCCACCCCAGGTTGCCCTTGGCAAGATGGGCGTCAGAGATAGGAGAACCCTCTGGAAGAGTGTGGCCAGCTAGCCTGGAGAACTCAGCACTGAACAATAAGAGACCCTGCTTCAAACAAGCTGGAAGGCGAGGACAAACATCTGAGGTTGTCCTTGACCTCCAAATATGCACCCTGACCCCCACCTGTGTGCATAGGTGGACACACACACACACACACACACACACACACACACACACACCCATGCTTTCTTCAGGCTCTGTTCCCATCCAGCAAGCAGACTGAAGGCTTTCACATCACAAAATGCTGAGACACTTGGATACATCCACCCAAGGCTAAGCTGCCCATGCCTGCATGGATTGGGTCTTGTCACCTCAGACTGCACTACAATGCATTTAAGAGCTCATCTATCTTCCTCCCCTGGGAGTCCAAGAGGACAACACAGCTAATCCCCCATTGCTACCTGTGCTAACTATGTTCATAAATCCATAATTCTAGTGATCTCGAGCATTCTGTGTATGTGATGTCTGTGTGGTCATGTATGTGAGTGTGGGTGTGCACATGATATATTGTGCACGTGGAGGTCAGAGGACAAATTCTGGGTGTCAGCCCTCACCTTGTATGTTGTTTGAGGCACAGTCTCTGTTCACCACTGTGTCTACCAGGCTAGCTGGCCTCAAAGTTTTGGGATTCCCTGTCTTCTTGTACCTCACCACAGGAAGGCTGGGATTAAGGATGCTTTCTACTGCATCTGGCTTTCTGAGGGTTCTGGGCATTAGAACTCAGGTCTTCATGGTTTTGTAGCAAGAACTTTATCCACTGAGCCATCTCTAAAGTCTTGATTATGATTTTTACATCATAAACAGACCTATATATTATCTGCTCTTATACATGATGCTCTGTGATGGTTAAGTTTTGTTGTCAACTTGGCCCTTTTAGTAATCTTGTGTGGGTCACTGGGGATGTTCACAGGAAGGCTGCCCTCTTACTAGAGGGTCAGGATGTAAGGAGGCTCAGGGGAGCTAGAGACAAACATCCCTTCCTGGGAGGGTAGTGCAGAAAGGAAATTCTAGAGACTCAGGAAGCCAACAAGTCTGGGGAAGGGTTGCAAGACCCCATCCCTAAGGCTGTATAAAGGGGGAGAAAATTTCTCTCATTGCCCTTTGTCTATTTGTTGTTCTTTGTGTATGGTGTTGGTGATAGACTCTCTCTCTCTCTCTCTCTCTCTCTCTCTCTCTCTCTCTCTCTCTCTCTCCTTGGACTTGTGAAAGGGAGCAAGCCTCTTTCACTATTATGGAACTTCCACTGGATCTGTAGCTTCAATAAATCCTTTCCTCCCATAACTGTGCCTGGTTTGGAGACTTATCCCAGAGGTGTGTGGCTGACTATGACAGACTCACTGTAGGAATCATAAAAATAGATGTCAGTCTGTGCGTTCTGTTCCACACAGAGTTAACTCAAGTCGGTTAAAGGAAATCTGAGAACAATGAATAATCATCGATGGATCTTTCTTCTTGCATCAAATATCTTTGTACTTGGTTGCCTTAAGGAGCCAATCCTGTATGTTTCCAAAGAGGAAGCTGAGTTTTTTCTAGTCACACTGTGGTGGTGTTTCACCCTCAAATGTGGAAAGAAGAGGTGATGGGAAGAGGAAGGAGAGAGAGCAGCAGCAGCAAGTTTCTGGGGTCAAACAAAATTCTTGCATTTAATATCTTCTGAAAATTACTCATGCGTTTCTCATGAATTTTAGAAGTAGAATAGATTATTTAAAAAATTCCTAAACTGTGTACCTTCTCTATAAATGCTGAGCTTCAGAAATGCTGTTTTCTTCACTGATTTTGTGCATTTGGCCTTATCTCTTGTATTTTGATATTATAACAAGATTTCCAATTCCTTGAGGCTAAGATCTGTGCCTTCTATGCCTTAGTATTCCTTACTTAATAAGGTTGATAGAATCTGAAGAGGAATTTGAGCTCTCTGAACTAGGTGTTAAATTTTGTCATGTAAGTGCATAAATATTTTTCTAGGACAGAATTCACTGATGTTGTAAATTTTCCAGGAGTTCAAGGGCAAAAGGTTTAAATACAACTACCTCATGTATGTGGGGTTACCAAGTATTTGTGAATGAGGAACAGGTCATTTGTTTCTGCTTAGGTGAATCCCTTTACTGTTTTATCTGCTACATTCTCATCTGTGCTTTCCTGTTGCATTCAGAATCAGGATAGTCTAGAGAAGGTGACAGAGTATTTTTCACCACCTACTCCTCTGCCCTTACAAAGAGAAAATCAATACCAGTGAGTTCTGTCACTTCCCTACTTTGGGAAATTGCAGAAAGAGGAATGGCAAGGAACTTTCCACGTACACAGGCTCATTCTGCATTTTATATCCATAAAAGGTTGAAGAAAAGGCCAATTGGCAAGGTTTATTTAAATTATGTGATTAGCTTTATTTTGTCAGTGAGAGTTTTATCACTGTCCTATGGCGACCATGTTCCAACTTACCATGATCCCCACTCCAGAGGTTCCAACATCTGTCCACAGTAAACACCTTCAATTCTGATCAATTACCTTTTCTCTTTCCCTTTTCCTACCAAATGAACAATCTGTGTTCAGGACAGTGAGTCCCCACTTAGAGACTGAGCTTGGCATGTTTTATTTACCATATCCATAACCTTAACTATCAAAAAACAAAACAAAACAAAGCCTAACCTGAATGTCATAGATCGTGAAGGGAGACAGGCCTCTCACAATCAAGGACCCGGGCACCTGCATTCCAGCCTTGTAGAGCTTATTATTTACATAGACAGAAAACTCAATGACAACACCATTTGGGTTTGAAGGAGACGTCCAGATGACACGCACAGCTGTACTGTTGATGATGACAACCTCTGGAGGCAGCCTGCCCTGAGGCTCTGGAATTAAAGGAAGACACAGAATCAACTCCAGCTGTCTGCGAAAAGGCACTTGTTAAACTCAATGCAGATTGGTATTTAGGTTTAGCAAAGGGTTCCTTGCTTATCTGCTTTCCTCTGATGAACTCATCACAGTCTGAAGTCCTCTGTAAATTGGCTTATTATACTCTCAGTTAGAATCCATGAGAATCAGTAACAAAATGCTTTATGCCACCAGCATAGTGCTAATCTTCAATACGATGTGGCCAGTGGGATATGAATGATAAATTGTTCACCCATCTGTACTCTGACACATATCTTTTATTTGTCTTTTTTTTTCATCTCTTTACTTCATACCTCCCAGGTGGGGGCTGGGGAAGGAAGAAAAGAAAATTTGCTCTTTAAGCAAAAAATAAAATTCAAATACATCGAGGCTGGTGGAACGTGAACAATCATTTGATGTTACTAGCTTGTAACTCAAGCAATATGAAGCAATAATGCAATATTGTCATTATGTAAATGATTTTGAATGTTGATTACCATAGGTAATGATGAAATCTAACAGTAGAAGAAAATCTCGCTTAGCCGTTAAATTGCACAATTATTCAAGCATGTCAGAAATAACTATGCCAAGACCTATTTTTATCATAAGAATCCATTGTAACTAGTTGAAAAATTCTCCTTGTGATTCATCCTATTTTATAAACAAAAGGTGCTGACCTTTGACACCACAAAGGGAAATGGGTTTCACACTTAAAGAGCTCTGCTAATGACCTGGAACACTCTCGCTCAGGAGGTAATGATATTATAATGTTTATAAGGAGACCGTATAAAGCCAGAAAGATTAGAAAGAACATTCGGAATCCATTTCAGATTCACAAGTTGCTTCTTTGGCTCTCCCCCACCCCTTGCTAACTGGCTTAGAAATGAGTCCTGGGCAATTTTTCTCAGTGGCTGAATTTCCACCTACCACGTTAGATTACAGAGAGGGTCAAGATAGCTGTGCTCACACCTAGGTCACCAACACAACCCTGGCTGTTTCGAAAAGCAGACGACTTCTGAAAGCTAACTTTGAAAATTGTTTCTAGATGTCACCTTTTATTGATGTGTACTTGGCTGCAAACCGAGCTTGGGGTTGAGGAGCAGGATTTACCGGGTTGATGTCCCATGATTAGAGCCTCACGCTGCTGTCTCAATAGGATCACTGATTGATCTTTCATGTGACGACAGCAAGTACTTAAACATTTTAGCCCCGACCTCCTCCTCTTCAACATCGGGAATTTCATAATAGAGGGATGACTGATCTCAGAGAATCAATCAGCAGTCCTGGCATTTCTGAGCTGAGTACCTCTCAGAATGGGTACTCACCCCCATCACAAGTAGTGGCTTGCAATTCTGTGCTATGGATACTGTGGACTCCATTGAAGACGGAGATAAAAATCCGATACTCTGTGTTCGGAGTTAAATGGCCAATGACATGGGAGTTTAGATTTGGCAGGATTTTCTGAGATTTGTTTGAGGTAGCGCAACTCCAGAACAGTGTGTAATATTCAACATCGCCTTGTAAGTCTTGAAGAGCTGTTGATGTTAAGCACAAATATTGTAGCTGTGGTGGAGGAGGGAGGAATGATAGAGGATAAATTTTATCATAAACTAGTTCTAGAATGAGTTAAAAGAAAGCTGATGGAAACTCGGCTTTCAAAGTTCCTGGAATCTTCTTTGTGGTGCTGCTGGTGGTTTAGATCTATTCAAATAAATTCTATTTTTTTCTCTCTATCCAATAATTAATTGCATTGTCATATAGATAAATATACAATTTTAAATTTCCTTTAAATATTCTAATTATTGTATTTATACTTATTCAAATAATGTTCAAAACTTGGATATAACATTTTTTAATATATTTTATTTATTCATTTTCAAGCAGAGAGATACAGGAGATAGATGAAGAGAGAGAGAGAGAGAGAGAGAGAGAGAGAGAGAGAGAGAGAGAGAGAGAGAGAGAGAGAGCACCAAGGCCACCACCTTGTGGATCTAGCCTATGTGGGTACTGGGGAATTGAACCGGGGGCCTCAGGCACTGGAGACAAGTGCCTTAACCGCTGAGCCATATCTCCAGCCCTGGATATAACATTTTGACAAAAAAATCCAAGTAAAATAAAGGTATATGATACCTTGAAACAACTTCTGCTCATAAGTAACCTAATCATATAGTGAAGGCTGTGCTGGGGTTGGGCATGTAGCTTGCTGGTAGAACACTTGTCTAATACTAACAAGACTTTATGCTCATCATCACACACACCTCAATCAATCAATCAATTAATCAATCAATCAATTAATCAATCTATTCATGTCTGGGACTGACACAAAGAAAACTATGCTGGTGCTGAGAAGATGGGTCAGCAAGGAAAGGGCTTAGCACACAAGCAGGAAGACCCGAGTTCAGATTCTAGCATCCATGCAAAATGCTGCCTGTAGCAAAATGTGCCTATAATCCCAGTGCAAGGGAGGCAGAGAGCAGAGGATTCCAAGGCATGATGTTTGGTTGGTTTAGTCAAAATTGGTGAACTGTAGGTTAACTCATGGTAGACCAGAGAGAAAGAGAGAGAGAGAGAGAGAGAGAGAGAGAGAGAGAGAGAGAGAGAGA
>PVHP010042576.1:0-14922 GCA_004024765.1 Zapus hudsonius
CTGGATTCTTGTCTTAGGAATTTAAAGAATTAAAATCCATAGAGCAGAGGGTAAGGTTTAGAGAGACTTTATTAGATTAAGAGAAAGAAAGAAGAGGAAGTCAGGAGAACTCCTGCCATGGGAGAGGGAGACAGGAGGGGGTAGAGCCCCTGTGGAAGTAGAGGAGGTTTACCAAACCCTGGAAATTCAGGAGAGATGATTGGGTAGCCAAGAGAGCCCTTGGCCCTGGAAGGGTCTATTTATAACCTCATTCTGGTGGACTCTACCTTCAGGCTCAGGTGAGCCTGAGAGACAGCTGATTGGTCTGGGCTAGAGGCTGACTCAAAGGCCAGCCATGACAGCCAAGTCTTAGGGCTGAGCTTAACCAACTACAATGTCAGGATCAGGTTTAAATTCTAAGAAAGGGGACCTCCCTCCCAGGGAGGGGCTCGGGTGGTTTATGGAAAAACAGATCTGAGGAACTCCCTTAGACAAGAGATAGGAGAAGCCAGAGGACCCTGCAAAGATGGGCCCAAAGACACTCCTGCTTTTCACTTTCAGGGGCCCAGTCACTTTAAGTGCCTCAACCCAAACTCCAGCCAAAGGCTGGATTTTAATCTTATTTATTTTTATTTATCTTTTTCTGAGGTAAGGCCTCACTCAAGCCCAGGATGACTGGGAACTCTGTAGCCCAAACTGGCCTAGAATTTACAGCAATCTTCTTCTACCTCAGCTTCTCGGATTTAAAGGAATTAAAGGCTTGAACCATCCCACCAGCTTCAGAGGCTGGATTCTATAGACTCCAGAATCTCCTCCTTCTGTCCAGGGGCCCAGACCAAAAGCCTGTTTTTTTTACCCTGACCTCTGCCACCCTCACCCACCAGGGCCTCCTCTTAGATCGCTGTGGAGGCTCTGGCTTTGGTCTCAGGTGCCTAGCCAGAGCAGCAGACAGTAAGTAGGGCTAAGCCACATCTCAACCTCTGGGTAGGCCACCTCACCCAACCCAAGTGCTTCCTTCCCACCTGCCTTCCTATCTTTCCTACACTGTGAAGGTACTACCCTAGCTTCCTTTGCTTCTGGAACTTTCCAAGATGTTCTTGGTCGTTGCTCTCTCCCTTTCAAAAAGCTAGAGCATTTTCCCCCTAAGTGCTTTCTGGCTGCTACTTTCTCAAGAGCCTGCCCTCCATGAGATCTCCCAAGAGTCCTCTCTAACTACAGCCTTGGCTGCACTCTCTCCTGCCCTTGCTACACACTGCTTTCTGGCATCGACTCCCCTGGTGGGGCCTTGAGAGAACAAGCCAAGGCTCTGGCCTGAGTTCCTTCCATGGGCAAAAAAAGAATTTCATGACAATTCAGATTGAAGTAAATTGGGATAGAGATAAGAGAGTACAGACTTTAGGTTTAACCACTAAGGGGTCAGAGAGAGACGTGCAGTGTCTTAACAATAGCTGTATGTATGATTTTGATTTTTGAGTCTCCAAGGATACTATAACCAGGTTAGAAGATTAAGTAAAGTTTTAAAATTAAGTTTAAAATGTTATGAGCTGATTTACTCCTTTTAAAGAATTTTTCTCTTGTTAATAAAATTGGAAAGTAATTTACAAGGTGTACTGTTCCGATTTAGAGATGAAAAAGAAGTGCTGATGAGACAGAATAGAAGGAAGCTGGGCAGGTTTCAGCCAGCGATAGAGACCCAGAGGAAACGGAAGAAAGCTAAGCAGCTTTCAGCCAATGAACCGGAAGATGCCAAACAGCTGGTTTCTCATTTTGGCACAAGAATGAACACTCCTAATTGGATTAGAACTCTTATCTGACTGACATTGATCTACGATGCCCCCTGCTGTCCACAGTCAAACTGCCACCATCCCCGCCCCACCCAGATGTGGGCAGACTCTGATCCATCCTCCAGATCTAATGACAAATCAGATCTTCTCCCGCCTACTTGAACTAAACCCTATAAAGGTGGCAGCCTGCTGAGTCTCTGTCTCTTTTTTCCCTGAGATCTTCTCCATTTCCTGAGATCCTCGCCTCTTCGTCTTCTGTGGCCTGACCTTCCCCGACTTGAGCCTCAGTTCCCACTGGCCCGTGGGGAAGGGAGACCTAACTCTGTTTTTGTAATGTCTCTTTAATTCTAGTCTCTCTGCTCTATCTGTCTGATGTTCTCTAAATGACCATGTGTGGATTCCCACTCGGGATCAGCCCTGGAGGCTCTCCATCCCCTTTCTCTCCATGAGAAAGCACGCAGCCCATGCTAATCTCCCCACTCTATCTGTCTCCGTGCCTCGATTTACCATGTGCAGATTCCCACTCTGGATCTGCCACATGGGCACTCTCAGGGGTTCACAGCCCCTCTAAAATCTTTCCTCAAAGCTTCCCAAGTGTTCGCACCCCTTCTGAACTTCACTCTCTGAAGTTTCCCAGTTTCTCTAGCTTTCTACTTTTCTGAAATATTTTTCCACATAAAAACATTCTAATCTTTCTTTCCAGGTCCCAATTCCCTTTAAATAAACTCCACAAATGGCAATTTCTCACCAAAGAAACTCAATTTCATCCTTCTTGATTCCGTCTTTATTATTCATTAAAGATTAGGAAAGAACCTAAAACTTGGGATTCATAAATCTGAGAAACCTTCCCTGACTCCAAAGTTCCCAAATCACTGTCATGGTAAGACCTTACCTCAAAAAAAAAAAAAAAAAAGGCTGGGCATGGTGGCACATGCCTTTAATCCCAGCACTCGGGAGGCAGAGGTACCGTGAGTTCAAGGCCACCCTGAGACTACATAGTGAATTCCAGGTCAGCCTGGACTAGAGCAAGAACCTACCCCGAAAAAAAATTTTTTTAATTGGTGGTAGAGTGTTTGTCTAGCGTGTACAGGCCCTTGGTTTGCTATCCAGCACCCCATAAACTGAATTGGAAGCAGGAGAATAAGAAATTCAAGGTCTTTTTTTTTTTTTTTTAACTTTTCGAGGTAAGATCTTACTCTAGCCCAGGCTGACCTGGAATTCTCTATGTAGTCTCAGACCAGCCTCAAACTCATGGCAATTCTCCTGCCTCTGTGACAGTTAACTCCTTCAGGCAAGTTCCCTAGATGCTCTCCCCTTGAGTGGGAGGTGTTTCTAGCTAGAGTTGAAACCTAGGTGCTAAAACTGACTGGTCAGGTATGGACCAACCGGCTGTCTCTCTGCTCACCTGGGGCAGGGAATACTCACTGAACAGATAATTCTGCCTCTTCTTCCCTCACATAGCCTAGCAGAGGATGTTAGGTAAGGTCTCCCAGCCCCACAGCCTAATGGCTGTGGTGAGGGGCTGGATTTCTTTCCCACATGAACCTTTCCTTCACAAAACATTCTAGCACTAAGAAACACAGCCCATCTGTTGTTAGTTTTTGTTTTGGTTTGGTTTTTCTAAGTAGGGTCTTACTCTAGCCCAGGCTGACCTGGAATTCACTATGTAGTCTTAGGGTGGCCTCAAACTCATGACGATCCTCCTACCTCTGCCTCCCGAGCGCTGGGATTAAAGGCCACCATGCCCACCCCATCAGTTGTCTTATAATTCTGATTTGAAATTGGGTGTGGTGGCTCATGCCTTTTAATCCCAGTAGTTGGGAGGCTGAGGTAAGAGAATCACTATGAGTTCAATGCCAGCCTGGGATACAGAGTGAGTTCAAGGCAAGCCTGGGCTAGAATGAGACTTCACCCCCCAAACCCCTAAAAATTCTTATTTGAAGCATCTTAGAAAATGTAATCCCCTTTGGACAATAAAATTTAAAAAATAAAATAAAATAAAGAAAATGTAGTCGGGCGTGGTGGTGCACGCCTTTAATCCCAGCACTCGGGAGGCAGAGGTAGGAGGATCGCCATGAGTTCAAGGCCAGCCTGAGACTACATAGTAAATTCCAGGTCAGCCTGGACTAGAGCGAGACCCTACCTCAAAAAAAAAAAAAAGAAAGAAAGAAAGAAAAGAAAATATAATCCCCTCTGCAGGTAATGTTGATTCTGTCAGTGTGTTGAAGTTCTTGACTCTCAACCAGCAGAAAGCACAAAGTAGATTGTGGAGTGAGGGGTCATTTCCCTTCCCTTCCCTTCCTCCGTGGCTTCTTTAATTATCCCTGTCTTCTTAGCTTGCTTCCCTTGCAATTGGTTCTATTATGAATTAATTAATCGCAGATGTGCATTGCATCCTGTGTTCTTGCTGTAGCACCCCTGTTTCATATCTATTTATTGCGTGCCCCATGTGCACATTTAGTGCAGTATATATTTACATACCACGTATGCATTTGTTGTGTATTCATGTATCACATACATACTGTCTCATGCTTATTCCTACACATTTGCATATTAAGTATATGTGACACAAAAATATGTGCATGTTGTATCATTTTGTACATTGCCTATATATTTATTATTGATCTTTCTAGCTCCAGAATGTCAGCACCAGGGAGGCAGTTGGTTTTTTCTTTGTGACATGAAGGGGCTCACTGAAGAGTTCCCCAAACCCAGCAATGCTGAACAGAGAAGACTCAAAGTTCTGGCCATCTACAGCTGGTGCTATCCCTCAAGACCAAGGCTCCTAAGGCTTTTTGCCTGCCAATCCTGTTTCCTCAGTGGCAAACTGTGGGCTAAAAACTGCCCTGTCCAGATGGGTTACTGGAAAGACTGTCAGCACAACTAGGAGATTGACACAGGTGTGCAGAGCCGAAGGAAGAGAATCCGAAAGAAATTGTATCATAGTCATATTGAGGGGACCCTCTGTGCCATCTCAGCCCCCATCTAAACTGAGACTGGAGCTCTTAGGTCTGCTGCTGTAGATCTCCAGCAGCAAGTGGGTACCTCTAGGATGAAGTCATACAACCTCACGGATAGCCAAGACCCAAATTCCCAAGGAGGGATAGTGACTCTCCTACCTATTGACTACAGAGGAAGAATTGTGGGGACAGCATCTGCTCGCGTGAAAGATCAGGGTCAAATCAGAGAGGGGTCACACTACCCACACAGCATGCTCAGGTAGTAGAAGCTCTCGTCATAAATGTTGTCAGGAAATGTCTATATGGGGCATACTGGAGGGTCCCAGCCGTGGAGGGTAGTGTGGCTGGGGAAGGAGAAACTTGTGCCAGGAACTGTCAAGGGCTGTTATCTGCCCAGCAGCCCATCTGCTTGTCCATCCAGAGCCTCTTGGCTCAAAAGAGGTGGGGGTTGGTGTTCTCCTGTCCTTCAAATGGAGAGGATGCCTCGACAGTGGCTCCGGCTAGTATCCTCCACTCTGCTCTGGCCTCAGGGGCTTCAGAAGACGGTGTTGGATTTCTTGGGAGGCTGATGATGTGTGTCTAGTGCTGAGTGTATGATGACCAGATCCGGCTTTGCGGTCTTCACGGCCTGAAGCTCATTCAGTGACCCCTTGTTCAGCTCCACGGAGGCCAGACTGTAACCATGTGCATAGGACAGAGAGGGTGGGTAGGTCAGCTAGAGATCAGGTCAGGTCTTGGTCAGGGGTCAGGGAGGATGTGGGACTGCAAGCCAGAAGTACCAGAAGGCTCTATCAGACTATGAGCCTTTGGGAGATCACTGGTCATAGGCTATGGACTTTTGAGGCCCAGGGCTGGAGCTAGGTCTTCAGAAGCTGGCTCTCTGTAGGCTGGGCACCCAGACCTGTGTTTGAGCTTTATCCCTTGTGAGGCCTCTAGGAGGGACTTCTCTTGTCTCCAGGGATACTCCCAGGCACCCACCCCACCCTGGGGTTCACAGCCTGTATTCCCCAGCACTCTGACCCTAGTTTTACCTGAGGGTCTTCAGGCTGCATTGTGGGTGCTTCAGGGTTGCACATAAGGAGGTCACCATGGAGTCAGTCAGCCGACAGCAACTGAGGTCCAGGGTAGTGAGAGCAGGACTCTGCCACAACATGCTGACCAGGTGCTGGAGTGTATTCTGTTGGTCAGGCAGCTGTACCCTGTGTGAGAGTGTAACCTCAGGAGCTGCTGGAGGTGGGGTCCCTTCCCTCCTTCCTTTCCAGAATAAGCCTCACCTGAGAGTCTGCACCCGGCACTTGGGCCAGGCCAGGCCTTCAATCAGAACAAGCAGGCCTGCCTCAGTGAGCCTGCTGTGGAGGAGGCCCAGCTCCTTGAGGGCGGGAGCCACCTTCAGGGCCTGAGAGAGGTCTCGACAAAATGCATCAGGGAGTTTGCAGTGTGACAACCTGTGGTCAAGAAGGAGGTGTTTGCAGCCCTTGACCACTTCATCGCCAGCAACACAAACTCTGTGGCTTGATGTTCAGTAAGGGGATGTGGGCTCATTTATCTTCAGATTCAGGTCACCATCATCCCCAGACACTAGGGAGCTTTGTTATTTTGCTATTATGAAGCATAATGTATCTTTATGTACATAGCTTACTGGTAGAATCGCTGAGCCAAATGTGAGCATCTTCTTGGTTCTTTGTATTTATTTTCAGATTGCTAGACCCTGTCCCCACCATCAAGCTGTTTGCTACCCTATCCCATCAATGGAGTTCCTACAACTTTTCTTACTTTCTGCTCAAAGAGCTAACAATAACAGGAAACCTATGATATCCTGTGATAGGTAGACCTGAGAAGCCTCAATAAATCTTACACCAACCTCTGGGCACTTCACAGGGAGTAAATCAAAGCTGAGACTGACTTGCCCAAGTGGACAGAGGGGCAGGATCTTCCAACTGCCAACCTCAGAGCTGACCCTGAACACCTGCCTCCAGAGAGATGGGCCAGCAGTCACCAAGAGCACTCCGGAGCTGCCTTTGGAACGGAAAAAGCTACTGCTTTCTCTGGCCCTCTCCAGAGGCTGTGCTGCGCTCTGCTTCCCACAAAGCTCAGCAGTGCTCTCACCCTGTGCCCTCAGCCTTCCCTGTCAGCCAAATTCTGTCTCTGTATAGAGTATCCCCTCTGATGAAGGGGCTGGGTGTGGTCACTCACGTCAGACTGCTCAGACCACACTGTGGATGAGTCATGGCTTCACAGAGTGGACGCAGTAGGGAGCTTGTAGGTTGTTTTATGGTGGATTGAGAACTGCTGAGAGAGGGAGAGAGAGAGAAAGAGAGAATGTGAGAATAAATGAGCAAGGTAAGGCTTACTGCATCCCCAGTCCTCTCGCCCTCTACACACACACATGCAATAGTCTGCAGCTGTTTCTGTCATACTGCGCTGAGCCAGGAGCCCTGGGTCCCCTGCAACCCTGAGCCACTAAACCTGGATGAAACAGAGGTGGGCCTGTATTTCCTGCCATATCCCAACTTTCATTCTCAAGAGATGCCAAGCCTTGGGGCAGGTGCTGAATACAATTAAGTTCACAAAAACTCAGTGCACACCCCTATGGTAGCATGGTCATTGGGATACTTCTGGGGACAATGGTTGGATGGAAGTGTTGAAGCCAGGATCAGCTTTGAGGATAGGCAGCAAACAGTATCAGGGGTGGAGGAAAGAGTAGGTGCAAGGCTCGGGGCACAGAGGACACTGAGCTTATGAGAAAATATTACAGGGAGGGGGGGCTGGGCCAGAGCTTTCAGAAGGTGTGTTGGCTGTGCTAGGAGGATTACGTTGATTGGATGATAAAGGTGGGTATGGTGAGGACACCATGGTGGGAAATGAAGGACAGCCATGTTGCAGGGGTGAACAGAGTAGCCCTTAGGTCCATAGTAGTCCTTAGGTCCTACTGCTTGGGATAATAAGCATCAGGTCCACTGGATATGGTGCCCAAATCATGCCCAGAAGACTCACCCCTTCAACCGCTTCAGCAGGCTCTTCTTTTTCTTCTCTTGTCTAGCCACCAACCCACAGCTGAGCAGCGTCAGTGCCTGTCCTTCTGGGCAGCACTGCACACAGTAGCTCAGGACCTCAAGGTCCAGGCGGCTGAAGCGAACTCGCTCCAGCACTAGGGCCGGAACGCTGCTTAGGGCCTGGCGCACAAATGCATCATCCTGAGTCTCATACAAGCAGTACAACAGTTCCAGCCCCAGATTGGGCTCGTCCTCCTCTTCCTCCACTTCCTCTGGCTCCTCTGTGCCCTTTAGATCATGAGACTCCCTTGCCTCTTGCCCTTGCACCCTGGGGTAGCCCTGTCTCCGTATCCATTGCAAGGCATCCCGCTTCACACTCTCTGGAACCACGCAGCCAAAGTGGCGCTCGATGTCGCGCATCTGCTGGGCATTCAGCAATCCAAAGAGGAAGCGCGAGGCGAGTGCGGGGTGGCCCCGCAACTCCAGTTCGGAATCCAGGAGCGTCTGCACCCCGCCGCCTGTGGGTGCTCTGGAAGCTTTCTTGTCCTCCAGTAGGTAGGACAATGCAGCCAGGAACTCCTGGGCGCTCTCGTTGAACTGGTAAATGACCTCCTTCTCCAACGCGCCCAGCATCTCCTTCTTGAAGAGAAACAGTGACTGGACTTGCGAGTCAGGATCAATCAGTCCCTTCACGTCCTTTTCTGGAAACTCTGCCTGGTGCTTCAGGAAGCTCTCCCGGGCCAGGCGACAAAGCTGGCGCAGCTCTTCCTGCACCTTGGAGCCGGCAGCGCGCTCAGATTTCAGCATGCCGATGACGTAGAGCAGGTACACGGAGGTCGTGGTCTTGGTGGTGCGAGACAGGTCCTGGCCCAGCTGGAGCTGTTGGTTGAGCACGGTGCACACGATGGAGCACACGAAGGGCACGAAGCACAGGGCGAACAGCGTCTCGTTCTCCTTCACGAAGTGGTAGGCGCGCTCCGCCCTCCACTCGTCCCCGAAGAACTTGTAGAAATATTTCTTCTTGTCTTTGTCGGAAAAGCCGCACACCTCCGAGCACTGCGGAGAGCCCAGCCTGCCCTGCAGCCTGCCGGGGTCCGCCGTGCGCGTGGTCACCAGCAGACGCGCCATGGGCACCAGTTCCTGGCTCAGCAGGCCCCCCAGCACCCGCGCACCGCCGGTCGCCTCGAAGGGGTCGGTGCAGGGCGCGGCGTCGGGGCTCCCCGGGTCGGGCAGCTCATCGGCGCCGTCCAGGATGAACAGGAGCCGGTGCGGCTGCGAGAGCATCTGCCGCACGGGAGCCGTGCGGTCGGGACACTGGTCCAGGATCAGGTCGGCCAGGCTGCGCTCGGTCCGTCGCTCCAGCAGTTCGCGGCACGGCATGAAGAAGGCGAAGTCCACCTGGCCGTGGTAGAGCTTGCCCGCTGCCCAGTCGTAGAGGATTTTCTTGGCGGCCATGGTCTTGCCGATGCCGGCGGGGCCCTGCAGCACCACGGTCAGCGGCTGCGAGTCCTCCTCTTCGCCGCGGAACAGCCGGTTGAAGGTGTGCGTGTCGGAGCGGCGCGCGCGCTGCGGCTGCGACTCGAGCTCCTCCGCGGGCCCGGGTGCCAGGTCTTCCAGCGCGCCGCTACCGGGCGCGATGAGCAGTTTGGTGAAACGTTTGGTGATTTTCACTGATCGCGAGTTCCGCTCCTTCACCTTGGCGTGCTGTCGCATCACATGCTCGCGGTATTTCTTCTTGTACTCTGAGCGAGACGGTGGAGGGCAGAGGTGGGCTTGCCGTGGTCCCTCCGCCCTGACTATCCTCCCAGGCCAGGCTTCGGCTTCCTCCCCGGGTCCCTCCCTGTCCCCCAGGGATATGTCACACCCAGAGATTCCCCAAGCACGCCAGGCTCCAGCCCAAGACCCTTCACCAGCGCGTCCCGCCCGACCTACCCGACAGGGAGAGCAGCACCAAGGAGCTGGGGCCGATCTCTGTAAAGCAAACCGAGATGGTGAGGGTCACCAAGCGTCTGGGGTGACAGGGGCGAATCAGAGATCACGGGGTCTCCCCCCGGAGAGACACACATCTAAATCAGCACATATGAGTAAAGCCTTAGGGTTGTCCAGGGAATCCCGAGAGGGAGGGGGTTGCAGCCTTAGACCCGATCTTCCCAGTGGGCACACAGGACCTTGTCACCCATCCCAGCACATCCCTCCCCAGCTCACGCTGAAGCCGCTGGGCCTTGAGTCTCGCTGCCACATCGCGGGCATCCGCCTTCTTCAGAACCTTGCGGGTCACATCCAGTGCTGGCTCAGGCCCATAGAACGCGGACAGCTTCTCAACGAGGTCCATGGGGTCGGCGCACTCCAGCCTCCCCCAGGGGATGCTGCGGCCGTCCATAGGTGCATCCCGAAGCTTGTGGCGGAAGCGCTTCAGTTGCTCCTGGCTCAGGTCCTCCAGTGCAGCCAGGAGGAGCTCCCTGGCCAAAGCCTCCCGTTGCTCCATTCTGGAAGACAGTCCGGGTCATCACGACTACCAGGGGCCCATCCCTGCACCTCCAGGGCACCCAGGGCTGGCTGATGACCCGCAGGATTCAGACTTTGCATGTCACCTTCATCTCCACATGAAGTTCCCAGGCCAATGCATTGAAGAGACCCCCCCCCATGGGTGGAGGGAAACCACAGACTCTATCCTTCTCACCCGTTACCCCCTGAAGGGGTATCATGGTTTTCCAAAGCTGCACCTTAGACCTGTAACTGCTTTGGTGATGTGGGGTCACTTCATGCTTATCCTTCCTGCTTCCTTCCTTTTACACACTTGATGAGACCAAGTCAAAAGACAGATAGGGTCTCTCTACATGATCCTTTTACTCCCTCTCCAGGGCCCTAGTTCTGCTGGCATTGGGGAACAGCAAACAGACAGGCCAGGGCCAGGCACAAGTGCAAGTGCAGGCCCAGCCCTAGGCAGGGCTCCTGAATTCTTTACCCTGGGCTCTAGTAGTCCTTGCCTGGGGCCTCTGTATCAGGAACTGAGTCTGAGCCCCTGGTAGGGAGCAGACCTTTAAATGTCCTGTGGAGGGGTGAAGGATGGGCTTGGAATGATTAGGGCAGAATAGGCTCCAGACCTGGGACCAGCCCACTCTCAAGTGGACCCTGGGAGCCACACTCACCTGGATCAGGAGGTCTAGGCTGCATCCATGGAGTCTTGTCCTGGGATCTAGCACTCGGGAATTGGCAGGGTGATCCTCCCCAGGCTGACCTGGTCAGGTTCTAGTGGCAGGTTGGTCATCTCTGTCCATTTCAGCTTAGCCAGTGTCCTGCTGGCAACCACCAAGCTCCACATTTAGGCAAAGTACACATGACCGGTGTAAGTGCTATACTTGATGACCTTTGGTTTTCTACTGGTCTTTTATTCTGTTAACACTCCTTTCCAAGGGGTGTGGCATCACACACAGCTGCATGGAGTAGGCAGTTGGCTCAAAACCAGGCTTTTAGATATGCCCTTAAATGGCTTCAATTCTGCAAAGCAGGGCGGGAAAGTCGGTGAAAGGAGGAGTGTGCAGGCCCTGCTCTGGGGTGGGGAGGAAGGTTGTCACCTGGCTTGGAGGTGGACCTAGAGCACTGCAGAGGGCAGAGGTGGCCCACCTAGCCAGGTTAGTGGTCTTCTCAAATGCATACTTACTTATTCTCTTTAAAATAGTGAAAACAAGCCAGGAGTGGTGGCACATGCCTGTAATTCCAGCACTTGGGAGGCAGAGGTAGGAGATTTGAAGCCACCCTGAGACTACATAGTGAATTCCAGGTCAGCCTGTGCTAGAGTGAGAGCCTAACTCAAAAATAAAATAAAATAACAACAACAACAATAAAAACTACTGAAAACAAGTTCTCCACAACTGTTCCGTCTGTCTTTGTTGTCGATGACAGAAAATGCATAGCCCGACTACCTGGGACCTGGGCTTGGATGGATTACCTGAGAACTGTGTGACCTTGACAAGTTCTTAACCTCTGGGTGTGTAAAGTGTGACACTATGGGAACTCCTGGCCCAGGGTGTGGTGTGAACCTGTAATGCACACAGCTGATGTGCTTAGGCATTTTTGTCATGGCCTAATGTCCCTGGACAACTGCTGCCTCCCTACATCATTCCTCAGAAGCTGTTTCCTGGCCCTCCAAGAATGGCCAGGTTTCCAAACCCACCTCAGTTGTGACTCCACCTCGTGCCTCAACAGTCTTTGATATGCTTCTGGTATCAGAGGGGCTGTAACCAGCACTGCTGTGGCTCCTGGATACCTGCTACTGGGGGTGAGAAAGATCATGAGGCCTGTGACCTGGGGTCCTGATGGTGAGGGTGAGGCTAGCTTCCCTATCTGCACTAGAGGGACCCTGCAGACTCTGCTCTATGCCCTCTCAGCACCGCAGATAACAAACCCAGGGAAGGGTGTGATAACAGAACTGCACTGCAAGAGCCTGCATTGCAGGTGAGGCTGGGAGCTTTGGAATAAGGAGAGGATGCTGGAAGCTGAAGGAGGGGAAGGAAGCAGGCTAGGGCAAAGGGAGAAATGAGGAAGCGAATGGGATAAGGGGTGGGTAGATGAGGAGTGAACAAAGGAGTCGGGACTGGGAGGGACATAGGGCCAGCAGACAGCCATGCTGGACTGTGGCATTCCAGGACCAGTTTCTGAGCAGAGTCCCTTCTCCAGGTGCCTTTTGAAACCTAATACAGAGGGCTTGGAAGGTGGCACTTGCTTGAAATCTAGGACAGAATTTAGATTTTGCCATTGGTCACTCTGAAGCTCCTTCAGCAAGGTTTTCTGGAAATTTCCTCCTATCTCCAAGCTTTGCCCTCATGGAAGCTACCAAGGTATTGTCTGCAGGGTCCTTGTGACTTTTCACCTATCCCTCCTCAGGGGTCCCCTTCCTCAGAAAGGCCTGCAGCAGCCTGGATGTTCCATTGTCACATCTCAGCCTCGGGAAAAGACCTGTGTCCGAGCTGAACAGTGTGATGGATCATATTGAGGGAGAGCAGTGGGAGAGCTGGCTCCTTTAATGAGAGGTTGAGACGAGATGCCCTGTTAGAATGAGAAGAAAGCACCATACTGTAGGCAGGGGTATGGTGTGGTCTGAAGCCCGAGATTCCAGAAATCTAATGAACCAAGTGAGCTGGTTATTTTTATGAGTTTATGGGGTAAAGGGTGTGTCTGGGCACAGACTATGAGAGAGAAGACAAGTGTGGAGTGGAGTGTGAGAAACTGAGAGGTGAAAGAAGGCCTCTGATCCCTCAAGTTCTCTAAGGGGGAGAGGCTGCCTTGTGCTGAAAGCAGGGGTGGGGATTAGTGGAGGAGGAGAGGCAGGAAGGTTCTAGATAAGAGTAAATTATAACTCAAGATCACCTCTGGACAAACAGCAGTGGGGCTGGGCTTGCCTGCCTGACCTTGGTCTCAGGCAGTAGGGAGACACTTAAAGTGACTGCATCCATATTTGAACACACAGCTCCATTAGAGAAATGAGCAATGGAGAAGGAAATGGACCCTCCCATACCAGCACATCAGACAATACTGAACACGGACACATTCCCAGAAAGACACAAACTACTGAAACTGGCATTAGAAGAAATAAACAGCTTAAAGTCTGCAACAAGTTAGGAGCTGCTTGGATCAAAAAGAGAATCTGGGGCTGGAGAGATGGCTCAGCAGCTAAGGTGCTTGCTTGCAAAGCTTGCCAGTCTGGGCTTGATTCCCCAGCACCCACATAAAGCCAGTGCACAAAGTGGTGCATACCTTTGGGAGTTTGTTTGCAGCAGCAAAACACTCTTGCATACCCATATTCTTTCTCACACCCTTTCTCTCTCTCTCTCTCTCTCTCTCTCTCTCTCTCTCTCTCCAAATTTTTAAAAAATTGAAAAAAAAAATGTTGTGCTTTTTGAGGTAGGGTCACTCTAGCCCAGGTTAACCTGGTACTCACTGTGTAGTCCCAGGCTGGCCTCAAACTCACGGTGATCCTCCTACCTCTGCTTCCCAAGTGCTGGGATTCTAGGTGTGTGCCAACATGCCCAGTGTGATGGTTAAGTTTTGTTGTCAACTTGACCTTTCAAGTAATCTTGGGTGGGTCTCTGAGGATGTTCACCAGAAGGCAGCCTCTCAGTAGGGGTTAGGATGTAAGGAAGCTCAAAGAAGCTGGAAGTAAACATCCTTTCCTGTGTGGGCAGTGCAGGAAGGAAATTCCAGAGACTCAGGAAGCCATTAAGTCTGGGATAGAATTGCAAGACCCCACCCTAGGGCTATATAAAGGTGAAAGAATTCTCTCCTTGCCCCCCTGCCTGTTCCCTGTGTGTGTATGTATGGTGTTGGTTTCTCTCTCTGCTTGGGTCTGTGAAAGAGGATCATCCTCTTTCATTTTTATGGGACTTCCCCTGGATCTGTAGCTTGAATAAATCATTTCCTTCCATAAATTGTGCCTAGTTTGAAGATTCATCCCAGCAGCATGTGGCTAACTATGACACCCAGCTAAATAAAATACTTTTTAAAAAGAATCTTCCTACAAAGACAACCCTGTGTCTGATGGCCTCATGGGAGACACCAAGGACAGGTAACCCCAGTCCCTCACAGACTTCAGGATAAAGGGGGGTGGAGTGCTTCTCAGTTCATCGAAGACCACAGACCCTGAGTCCCAGCCCAGGAAAATCAGCACAGGGGAACCAAGACTAAACAATCCTCCACGAGCTGCTGGTCACAGTCACCTGTGGCACTATCATACAGTTGTTCTTTCTTAGCCTGTTGACATTAACACATAGCAGAGTTTTAAGCCTGGCATGGAAGCTGGGAAAAACCCACTGGTAGCGGTGTATAATAATTCAGTTCACACAAGGTAGATTTGACTTGCTAATATTTTGTTGAGGACTTTTGCATCTATGTTCATGAGAGATGTTGGTCTATAGTTTTCTCATCATGTGATCTCTAACTGGTAGATACCAACACAGAAAATGATAACTGTGACTTAAGGGACTTCTAGGCTGGCTCAACATCCAAAAATCGTAGTAGGGGAGATAGTCTAAGCCTGTGAATAATTAGATCAGCCTGACAACCCCTGGTTCCAACCACTGGTTCCTTCCCTCACTGAGCTGTTGACCAAAGTGACTCATGAGATTCCAACAACAAGACAGAATTCTGTCAAAGCTCTTGAGTGCTTTCCCCAGGCCTGAGGCAAAACCCTGTTACTGAAGAAACCACAGA
>PVHP010042577.1:0-14926 GCA_004024765.1 Zapus hudsonius
CTTATTGTGTCACACTCAGGCAACAGAGAGCAATGAGTGCCACAGCTCAGCTCCCTGTGTCCTTCCTTCATTCAAGATGCCAGGCCAAAGTTGATGTCACCCACACTTATGAGGGCCTTCCCACCTCAATTAACCTAGTCTAGAAACTCCCTCACAAACATGCCCAGGGATTTGTCACCTTGCTGAATCCAGATCAAATCAAGTTCACAATCAAATAAAACCAATATAAGAAGCTGGTGGGACTCTGGGGGGAAGATGGCTGACTAGCAGACATGCCGTACACCTTGGGAAATAAGGGCCAGGGGTTTCAGCAGGGATCCAGGTCGGGGATACAAGCTGCGAACATGCACTGAATTCCAGACCCCTCGAGCACAGTATCCTCATGACTGGAAGCAGCCAGCTTGGACCAGTGCTAGCAGGGGGCAGTGAGTGAGTCGTCCAGGCAGGCTGTGCCAGAACAGCTTCAGCCCGCCAGCCGCCTGAGGCTTTCATTCGGCTTTCCTTTGTTTCGGCCCCACCCTCCGGCCCTCTGTCTATCCCGCCCCTCCCGGGCACTTGCTTGTCTTTCTTTTTCAACTTTTGTTGTGCTTTTTTAATGTTATTTCTTATATTAATATTCTTTCTACATTGGCCATCTGTACGTAGTCCCTCCCCCCACACTCCGGCCTTCAGCTCGTGTGCCCCGCCCCTCCCCCCTCGCTACTCCGCTTTCTTATTTATTTTGGTTTTTAATCCTTTTTTTTAATTTCTCTTTCACCCCTTTGACTAGGGGCTTCTTCGTAGCCCCTCCCCCGACCTCCAGCATCCAGCGTGTCTGCCCCGCCCCTCCCCTCCCTACTCTGCTTTCTTGTTTATTTTGGTTTTTTTTCTTTAATGTTCATAATGAGTTACATTGTTTAGTGGGCCAACCATGAGTTGTTATTTCCAATTTCCCATTGCCCCCCTTCCCCATCCCCAGTCAGCTGGATATCCTCCTCCGTGGGCCGTCTGGATCAGTCTTTGTGGTAGGGGACCATGGATAGTTCATTCTTCAGCCGGGCTCTCATGTCCCAAGTGTGTTGTTACTGAGGGTTGCCAAGTCTCTGATATTCTCCCCCACCACGGCTCTCACAATCTTTCCGCCCCCTCTTCCACTCAGTTCCCTGAGTCGTGGTGGGTGAGTATTGACGCTGTTATGGTGTTGTGACCTTAGGGGGTTTTGTGTCGAGATTCGTTGGGTTCTGTCACACTGGCTTATCTTTTGTTGATTGAATGGCTATGGCTGTGGGTCCCTTGTACATCCAATCATTCTCTGTGGGGTTCCATATGAATCTTCCCCCGTATGACTGTGGTGGCTCATTTCATGCCAGGATCTCAGTTTTCTGCCTGTAGTCGGTTGGTAGGGTTATATGGGCCACAGCTCCCTCGCTGTATCCTGAAAAATACAAACACAATCTCCATCGGAGAATGAGGTCAGTATCAGTTGACAAATATACAACAATCTGGATTACCTAGTTTCTATTTTCAAAAGCCTCCCTGGCAGTCACTCGCATACTGCATCTTTTCTTGGGAGCCCAAGAGTATGGGATCCGGTGCATATCGCCCTGAATCCCCAGTTCCAATCAAGGGTTCCCCTTCACTGAGTGGAATATTTGGCTGAATTTAATAGCTGTTGATTGTCTCCCCCAGGCTCAGGCTCCTCCATTGCACACGTGCTCCATTCTTGGTTTCCTTTTCTCTCCCAGTAGGAGGTATGGTCAGCCTACTCATGGCCTCAGACTGTGTTTCATGTCAGTAGTCTGTTTACACCAGCTGTCGTTGTTCAGCTTCCCCTGGCAGCTTGTGTACTGTCTTCCAGCACTGCACTAACTGCCATCTGGGGGCTGGTTACCATTCCAGACCTCGAAGAGTCTCTCAATGCTGAACGATGGTATTCTGTGGTTCCTTCAGCAACAGAGTTTTGCCTCAGGCCTGGGGAGGGCATTCAAGAGCCTTGACAGAATTCTGTCTTGTTTTTGAAACCTCATGGATCACTTTGGTCAACTGTTCAGTGAGGGAAGGAACCAGTGGCAGGGACCTGGGGCTGTCAGACTACTCAATTGTTCACAGACTTAGACATTTTCCCCTACTACTCATGACCCCTCTTACCAGGTGACACCCACTACTTATTCTTTAGGTTACAGTATACTCATGAGAATTTTATGTTTTTGAACCTAATTTGGTTTGGCCTCATGTTTGAGCCAATTCCCTCCCCCCTTCACTTACCCCACGCTTATACCCCCTCAGTTCTTTCTACTAGTCTGGATAAAGAAAACGGTTATCCTGGTTAAGGACCACATATGAGGGAGAGTATGCAGCGTCCCATTCTCTGTTCTTTTGAGTGTTCGCTTAGTAAGATCTGCTCGAAGTCAGACCATTTTTTCCTAAATTTTGATGTGTCATTTTTCCTTTCAGCTGAGTATAATTCCATCATGTAAATATACCACAGTTTCATTGTCCATTCCTCCATGAATGGGCATTTGGGTTGATTCCAATTCTTGGCTATTATGAATTGAGCTGCTATAAATATAGTTGTACAAAATTTTCTGCATCGAGATGTGGCATCCTGCGGGTAGATGCCTAGTAGAGGGATAGCTGGGTCCATCAGTAGTTCTATGTCCATTCTGTCTAGGAGTCTCCACACTGTTTTCCAGTGACGTCTACAGAACATTTCAACCCAAGGACACAGATTATACATTCTTCTCAGCAGCACATGGAACTTTTTCCAAAATTGACCATATACTAGGTCATAAATCATCCCTCAGCAAATTCAGAAAGATCAATGTAATCCCCTGCATCATATCAGACCACAACACATTAAAGCTAGAAATTAACAATGGGAAAGGATCCAAAAATTTCAATAGATATTGGTGACTGAACAACTTGCTCCTGAACAATGAATGGGTCAAGAAATCAGACAACAAATCAACAAGAAATCAGACAGGAAATCCAAAACTTCCTAGAAAAAAACGATAATGAGGACACATCCTTTCAGAATTTGTAGGACACAATGAAGGAGTTCTAAGGGGGAAATTCATTGCTCTAAATGCCTTCATAACAAAGACAGAGAAGTCTCAAATCAACCAACTATCCTCATACCTAAGGTCATTAGAACAGATGGAAAAATCCAACCCTAGGAACTTGAGACTCAAGGAAATATTTAAGATCAGAGCTAAGATTAATGACTTGGAAACAAAGAAAACAATTGAAAAAATAGACAAAACAAAGAGTTGGTTCTTTCAAAAAGTCAATAAGATCGACAAACCCCTGGCCAATTTATAGTTCAAGCTTAACCAGGTTAGAAATGACGTATGAGGGATTATGCAGTATTTGTCTCTCTGTTCTTGCGTGAGGTCACTAAGTATGATCTGCTCCAACAAAGTCCACTTTCCTGTAAATTTCATTATGTCATGTTTCCTTTCAGCTGAGTAGAATTCCACAGTGTATATGTGCCACAACTTTGATAACCATTACTCCATGATTGGCTTTTGGGTTGATTCTGTTTCTTAGCTATTATGACTTAAGCTGCTATAAACATGGTTGAGCAAATGTCTCTGTGCTGAGGCATGAAATCATGAGAGTATATGCCCAGTAGAGGGATAACTAGGTCCTTTGGTAGCTCTATATCCATCCTATTCAGGAGCCTCTACACTGCTTTCCATAGTGGTTGTTCAACTTTGCGATCCCACCAACAGTGAAGGAGGGTTCCTTTTTCCCCACATCCTCACCAACATCTGTTGTTGGTAGATTTTTTTTTTAATGATTGTCAGTCTTATTGGAGAGAGGTGGAATCTCATTGATGTTTTGATTTGCATTTCCCTGATGATTAATGATGTTGAACATTTTGTTATATGAGAAGTGGCCATATGTAACTCTCCCTCAGAGAATTCCCTGTTGAGCTCAGAGGCCCATTTTGTGAGATGGCTGTTAGATAATTATTATTTAATTTATTGAGTTCTTTATAAGTTCAAGATATTGGACCTCTATCTTTATTGTAGCTGGCAAAGATTAACTCCAGCATTTTGATCATGAAGAGGTGTTGAATTTTGTCAAGAGCCTTTTCTGCATTGATTAAGATGACCATGTAATTTTTATAGTTAAATCTATTAATGTGGTGGATTACATTAACCAGTTTCTGTATGTTGAACCATCCTTGCAGCCTTGGGATGAAGGTCTTCTTTTGGCCATAGTGTGATCCTATCTTCAAAGAAGGAGTTTGGAAACATTCCCTCTTTTCCTATTACATTAAAAAGCTTCAGGAAGAGTAGTTTCAGTTCTCTGATGAAGGTTTGGTATAAATTGGCTGAGAATCCATCTGATCCTGGAGTTTCCCTTATGGGGAGGTTTTTGATCCACAAACTCTGTGGATGTGATAAGTTTATTTTGGAGCTTAATCTGCTCTGAGTTAAGCTTTGGTAGGTGGTAGGTTTCTAAGAAGTCACCCATTTCTCCCAGGTTCTCCCATTTTGTGGAGTAGATATTTTGAAATTATGACCTGATGATTCTTAAAATTTCACTGGGGTCTGTTGTGACCTCTCCCTTTTCATTTCTGATTTTATTGATTTGGGACTTTACTTTTTTATTTAATTAGATTGGTCAAGGGCTTCTCAATCTTATCTATTTTTACAATCCTGTTCTTCCTAAGCTGTTTCTGGTTTGGTGCTTTGTCCCAGCTACAACATGATAACTTGTAACTTAAAGTGAAAATTACATGTAATTTTACAAAATTATTTGTACATAATTTATACCAAAGTAAGGATATTGTCATAGTCAGCCACATGCTGCTGGGATGAATCTCCAAACCAGGCACAATTTTGGGGAAGAAAGTATTTATTGAAGTAACAGACCCAGGGGAAATTAAGGAAAAAGGCTGGCTCCCTTTCACAGAAGCAAGCAGAGAGAGAAACCCACAACCAGAACCTCAGGCAAGCACACTGTGACACTCTAACTCACAAGCAGCAGGACTGTCAGGCCTGGGTTCCAAAAGCTGTTTTGCATATATATCCCTAGAATTTAGAATCCAATTTAGAAATACCTCAGGGCAAGACCCCAGGAGGCCAGGCCAAAGTGACACTTCCTCCACCCAAAAGGCTGGAGACAATTCACAATTATAATAAATTCTATTGGGGAACATTTACTCAAAACTACCACAGACATGACATCTGCCCCGAATAATATACCTTCCTGTGACGTGTCTTCATATTCCTTCTCTACACATTGGAGTTACTTCTGAAAATATTTAACTGTTTCAATTATAAATTCCTCCAGTGAACCTATTATCATTCACCACAGAGCTTATCTACCACAGTACCCTTCACATTGCTTATTCTCTTCATTGTGTGAAACACCATGTCTGGTTGGAATTTTTTTTAAATTCTTTCCTAAATTGTAAGGAAAATCTGAGAATTAGAGTATCATGCAAAATTATTTATTATTAAGAACATGTAGAAGCCAAAATTCTCATCTAGTAATAATTTCTCTGTCTCTCTCCAAAGCTACAGTATAGTCAGGTTTAGAGGTGTATTAACAATTGAGTTGGATAGCAAAAGTGTTACTGCTAATAGGAAGTTGTAGATATGTGAGCAGTGACTCCAGACACTGCACAGCGGATGATGGGTGCTCCATGGATCTTGAGGCAATGGGAAGATGTCAGGGAGGCTGTGGGAGGGGGAAGGATGTGAATGATGCCCATGAGAGGATTACAGAACAAGAAGGACAGAACTAGGAAGGCTGATAGTTTTAGAGAGGAGTGAAGCAGAGCTCATAATCTGTTGGCAAAGAGGAAAATCCATTGGCGACTGGGGATAACTCCAGATCTTTAGGGTCAACCACTGGTGTCAGTTTGAAGTTCTGTAAAATGGTGGTCAGAAATAGAAACAGCTCCATGCGGGCCAGGCCCTCTCCTGCACACATCCGTTTTCCTGGAAAGAAAAAAAATGCCAAAGAAGGTAATTACACCTTATAGAGAATGGTTTGTGTGTGTGTGTGTGTGTGTGTGTGTGTGTGTGTGTGTGTGTGTGTGTATGTGTGTGTAAGAAACACTGTAGGTCAATGAAATAAAAAACAGCCAGCTAGGCAAATAGACAAACAACAGACTTCTCACCTGACTAATATGCAATTTTAATAAATATATGATTCAAAGATACTTGTTTTCCAAGTATTGTGGCAAAAACCTATAATCAGAATGCTTGCATCAACAGAAGAAGGTGATGAATTTGATATCACCCACATATCATTAATGAACGGTGTCCATTGGTCAGAGACCCAACTCCCACACCTCAAGTGTAGAGATCCAGCATTCAAGATGCATGATTCTCAAGGATGGAAGAGCTGGGTGTCCAGAGATCATTGCACGGAATCCTGCCACTTCCATGATGTCTACACATCTATGGTTAGCAGTTAGCTTCTGATCTTAACAATCTATGGTTAGCTGTGAGCTTCTGATCTTAACAATTGGCAGAAAATGTCCTACTCCAGTGATTGGTTAAGTCTATTAATTGCCTAGAAGGTCTCCTTTTAATTCTTTACTGCTAACACCTTTGAAAGACCTAAAATGCATTTCTTTAGAAAGCTGCTCATTTCATGTTACACTTAAGGGTGAGGAATGATGTGAACAAAATGGTGATTATTTCTCCTCATTGACCTGTTTTCCCAGCAATGGGTAAATCCCTCACCAGGCTAGTCTCACAAAATTAGCAGGAGGCATGGAAGTGAATTTCTGTTACCTGAGGAGAAAGGCATGAAGTAGGCACTTTTCTTGAATTTTCCATTTGCATCTAGAAAGTGTCCAGGATCAAAGGTTTCTGGGTTGGGAAATTCTTTGCTGTCATGCAGCACGGATGACAGTGAGGTTAATATGGTTGTGCCCTAGAAGCAAGCAGACACAGATAAACCCAGTTACAAAGAAGTTGTGGAGATAAAAGTCTTCATAATAATCACTTAGTTCAGTCTTCTGGTCCACAGAAGGAATGGAAGAGTCAAAGAAGAGCAAGACATTTGCAGTAAAACCCTTCATATTATGAGTAGGTGTTTCAACCAGTGGGTGTGATGTGGATAAAGGACCTCTGGTGACATTTGAAAAGCTAAGTAATGAGATATTTAGTGTCAACACTCCTGAATCCTGTCCTCAACCTTGAACACATCAGTTCATCACCACGTGCTGCTGTAATTTATCACTTTACTTTTGACACAGCTCACAACTCACATGGACGCAATTCAAATACAATACTCTGTTGGAAGGTGGAATGTTCAGTGTGTATATGGTCACAGGACTTTGAGAATAAGCTTTGGATCCAGTTAATAGTGAACTTTTCTTGAATAATGCACTGTCTAATCACAGATGTACAATATTGCGTGGTTGTCACTGCTGTGGTAGTTTTGAATAAATGTCCCCCAGGAGAATTTATTATAACTATGTTTATTAATCATATCTGAAGTATATGTACACATTTTCATTCAAAACTCACTTCAAAGTAAAACATGCGGGGGGAGAATTTTCTTAAACTGATATACAATACCTCTCACATCTCCTTAGGACATCCAATATGAAGCAAGATTAAGTTGAGCTCATTACTCCTGACCAAAATGCAACATGAATGTCTACTCTCTTCAGTTTTGGGCAATGCTCTCCTAGATATCTTCAACCAATAATATAATACCATGAAAAAAATTACAGCACAAGAATTGGAAAGGTAGACACAAAGAAAACCAACCAGAACTTCCAGTCAGGATGGAAGATTTATACCCTTGCTAGAACTCCAGGGGTGAAACAAGGCAAGATATGGGGGAATAGAGTACTTCAAAGGAACCTGGGAGATTCCCACTGGGTCTTTACATGAAGGGGCACAATTAGGAATCTATTATTCCTAAATGATCTGTAGCACCTCCAGGGCTAAAGGGAAACCTAATAGACTCCCACACGGGAGTGAGCTGGTTCCTGTCTTATCTGCCATTCAGTATGGCTGAGTTTGAGTGTGGGAGAGGGTGAGTGATTAGCCTTCTTCCACACACAGTCCCCTCAAACAGGTGACTGACCCTGGGAAATCCTCCAGATTTTCAACTCTGGGACTTATTGATTCAATGAAGGTTTTTAACAAACTATAAATAAATTAAGAACAGAAACTTCTTCATGAAAGGAACCAATCAATATAAAATTCTTTCCAATTACTTATAGCTGTATTGCCTTTATGTTAAAAATTCCAGAGTAATGAAAAATTGAACCAATAAACTAGGATCATTCCTTGGAATCATGAAGACCCAAGCACTGTCAAAGAAATATTTAGGAGCAAGAAAGGTCTCAAATATGAAACCACACAAGTCCATTAGGAAGACAATTGTAATAACTGTCACTCTTTTATCTTCAGTTGGTAGAGAATTGAAGCCATGCTGTGAGTTTAGGAACTCCTAATGAAATGGCATCAGTAGAGAAGAAACAAGATTACCTTTGGGATAAAGTAGTTCCTAAATTTAATGTCGCAGGTCACTGCATGGGGCAGGCTAGTGGGGAGAAGATCAATGTATCTCAGGATCTCATGCATAACAGCATCTGTGTAGGGCATTTGGCTCCTGTCCTGCATGCAGGGGCTCCGATGTCTGCCAATCACATGGTCAATCTCCTCCTGGACTTTTGCTGGTAAGATGGGAGAAATGGAGAAATAAGAGGACATTAGCCACAACACTGAAGGGCTACAGGGGAATGATCAAAGAGCCAAAAAGCATTACAAATACAAGTGTTATGTCCAGTAATTCACTTATTCATGTAGAATTGAAGGGATAAAGAATCATACCACTTACTACTGAAGAGCTACTATGGAGCTTCACGATTATAATATAGAAATCATAATAGCTAACATAACTAAATGTAATTATATAGTTAAAAGATTATACAATGTCATTAAATTAAGATTATAGAATGACAATCTAATATTAAATTTGTTTCAAATACAAAAAATTTAAATTATGTAAGCATATATGAATATTTAAACATGTGTATGAATTTGTACTTTGTGTGTGTATGACATGAAAAGATACTACAAATTCTCCTCTCAGAACAAATTAAGTGTTCGCAGCTGCTTCTCTTTTTCCATGCTTTTTAGCTCTTGTAACACCAGAAAGTACTCTTCAGGCCTCTGTGGGAAAATTCATAAAGAGTCTCAGTCAACCATGGAACTTGACTAATACGGTACTGACTGGCCAGGCAAGATGTGTTCATTGAAGCAGTAGCTGCATGAATAACTGGTATGGGGGTGAACACCCACTCTCTGATTGAGCTTGAGGCCCTCTCCAAAAGAGGGAATTCATGGCTATATAGTAAAGCTAGTAAAAGCCCATGGTTGTAAAAGTCATTGCTCTGAGGCAGGGAACCACTAATACTGTGCTAAATAGAGATATTGTCAATCTATCTTATGCTTATTGATGTTTCTATCAACAGACTAGTTCCACTCTCACTCTTGGACAAAAGAATAGCTTTTTCCCTGAAGGTGGTAGTTAAAGTTGAGTATCATAACTGGTCAAACTAGTTAGAATAAGTGACTGTTGAGCACTCAACTCTACACAGACATAAATATCACCACTTTTCATACAAAGAAAACATGTCAAAGGAAGGGGAGGACAGAATGTAAGAATTGGGAGGTGTGCAGGAGTGTTGTAGAACTCTGTCCTCAGGACATAACACTGCCTTAGAGCTCATGAAACTTAGCAGTGGTTTATCTACACAAATAGGACTAGTTGGCATTCAATCATGGATATGGGAGGTCTCATAAGGCTCTTCTCCTGAGAAGCTGGATGAAGAGGAGTCATTTTCTACATTGGGGTACCACTGTGATAGTGGTGATAAGAAGAGACTCAGCCGATTCCAAAGGGGATCAGAAGAGGTAAATATTGGTTTATATGATCAACATAAAATATAAACATGTTTGAAATTGTCAAAGAACAAATTAAGAAAGAAAATGAGGGTGGAAATTCAAGAACAACTACATAAAAATATGTACATATCTGTAAACAATGACTAACTTTTGCATGTGAGTATATGTGTTGTTTCTCTCTTTAATTTTATTTGCCCTTGTATTTCAATTTCCCCTTTTGAATTTCTAGAGTCTTGGGAAGATGTTTCAAGCTGCTAGTGAAGCTTAGTTAATTGAAGCTTCACACTACGGATCCTGTCTCTTCTATCCTTTGTTCTCCCCTTTCACCCACACCATCCACCTGCTCCATCCAGAATTGAGTGTTTTCTAGAACTGACTGGTGTTAGCGTTCTCTTTAATCTTTCTACCTCCCTTCATGAGCTCTCCTGACTCTGGAGACATGATCACTTTTGATGTATCATGAAATAACTAGATGAAAGATTTTATGAAGACAGTGAAAATAGAAGTTAAAATCTGTGGCAAACATGGAGGTCTATCCACGCATTTTTTTGTAGCAACAAATAAGAAAATAGATATTTGAGCCAGCCGGCCTATGGTGCAATGGAAGAAAAGAGATATTTGAGAATTCAGAGGCAGTCTCGATCCTTTTACAGTATATGTGATTCAGGGATCTTACTAGAGGGCTTTCATGATGTTCAATGCTATTGGCATATAGTGACTCAAGGAACATTTCAGAAGGAACAGAAATATTATAAGAGCCATAGAATGAGTAGGAATATCCAGAGGCTCAGTACCCCACATAAAAGGAGACCTTCATGACCCCACAGTGAATAACCCCAACCCTAGCAAGGAAGGCCAAGAGGCAAACAGCAGCAGGTTATGGGTGTTAGGGGATCTTGTGTTCAACCTTTTATAAAATTAAGATAAAAATAAACTTTAAAAAAACACATGACAGTCTTGGGCTGATGATTTTATTTTATTCTTCCTGGAAGACACTTATAGACCATGATATATGATTTCAGTATCTGGATGATATATCTGACTGGTGCTGTCCATGGAGCATGATGGAGAAAGGAGTTCTGAATTCAATGATTGAAACACTAATAATCATCCCCATTGACATCTATGCATCACAATTTCCGTGTTACCACCTGAGGTCCTGACCACAGAACTTCTCAGAATTAAACATGATGCTAGTTTCTCGTGCACAGGAACAGTATAATATCCCGGTAAACCAATCAGCTGCTTCCAACCTTGTCCTCAACTTTGACACCACTGTTTCTAAATAAGGAAAATCATGAAGATTATATGGACACTGCCTGTTTTTCTTAAATTTCATGTGTTCTTGTGACATGGCTGTTATATCATCTTTTCTCCTCCTTCTTTCCTCTCTTCCATCTACAATTGTCATTCAGGAGTTGAGGAAGCAATCTGGCTGATAACTGCTATCTTTTCCTCCTTCACTAAAGGTACTGACTCCCATTCATACTTATGTTACTGACATTTCAGGATATGTGGACACAGGATAGAAAGTATGTTTCATATAAGCAGGACAACTGAACTATAAAAACAATTTTCTAAAATAACATTGTTTGCAAAGGTGCATTTAAAAATGTAATTTTTTAATACTAAAAAAAATTTTACCTTCTACATAAATGGAACTACCTTTCTAAGAAATTTTAAGGCAGGAATTTTTTTCAGAATAAATGTGAATTCTAATATTTCTACTTATCTTTCAGCAAATGAGTTTTCTTTTCCTTACCCAATATTTGAATGATGAGAATGAGGGAAGTCACCTACAAGAATTTATCAAAGATAAAACCTGCTTTGATGGGATAATATGAGTGTGTCACTCCAAGTCAGTTTGTATAGATAATGCGTGCCTCAGATCACTTCCCAAGGAAATCAGACACAGGTCCAGCATTTCACTCTTTTCTAGAGTCATAATCTCTTTATTTTTCCGTGTAATCTTTCTAATTACACATCACAGCACAGAAGATTAAAAAGTGAGGCTTTTCTAAGACAAGCAAGATGCAGCAAACTAACAGCATATTTCCAACATTTCTCTAGAATTCTTCATTAACCCTATGAGGACGTACCTGTCACATGAGGGTACTTCAGGAACAGCAGAAGACCGTATCTCAGTATTGTGCTTGTTGTCCCTGTTCCAGCAATAAATAGGTTTGATGCAGTGTTTGTCAAATGTTCATAAGAAAATGTAACTTGCTGATTGGACTTTTCCTAAGAAAAAATTGTCTAATAAATTTTTGCCAATACATTTGCTTACAATAAATCTATAATACCTGACAGTTCCATAAAGTTCAACAATAATGCCCCTGGTCATTGTTATGCTAAGAGAAAATAAACATATTTTCAGAGACTATATCACCTGATCCAAATTTCATTTCCTGTGCCCTTATATCTTGCTTGCTTTAACATCACATTTCATGAGATTCTTTGCACTCTGCGTAAAATGCAGTACATTTAGTTTCCAAAAGACACAAATTTAAGTGTATTTTGATCCTTTTATAGTTTCTTGTTAATCAAAACATATATGAAGAAATAAGGACTGTACTATATTGGAATATGAGATTCCTTTTATAAAAGTGAATGCCCACAGCTTCCTTGAGAGCTTGTCAAGTTTTCTTACTGTTCAAGCTTAACCTGGTTAGGAACCTCTTCACTGGAGAGTCTGTTTGTATGTTTCAGAAAACAGTGAGTACTTTGCAAAACCCAATCCCCCCCCAAATAGGACCTGAGATGATGCCTGATATTCAGGCATGAGATGATCCACCCCTAAATTATGATATAGAGCACAAATGAAAGCTTTGAGGAAGTGGCGAGATGAGCAAGAGACCTACCTCCACAGCAAGTCAGGTATCGAGGAAAAGGAAAATGGAGACAGACACTGAGGATACCCAAAACAATCCAAAGCAGAAATCCAGAGATACTTAAGACCTCAATAGTAGAGCAGACCTAAAACTCACCCACCAGGACTCAGGGATATGAGAGGAAGTGGGGGCAGAAAGATTGTAAGAGCCATGGTGGGGGCGGAATATTCAGAGTCTTTTCCTCCTCCTCAACAACAACAACAACACACACACACACACACACACACACACACACACACACACAAAATGGCTCTCTCATAAAATCCATAACCCCCTAGCCCATAAAACTGGTCCATCAAGCCCACTCAGGAGGGCCACAGCAGTTTGGGTACAGGGAGGAGGGAAATGTGAGATACCTTCACAAGACTGCTCATACATTGTTTCTAATTATTGAAATTAAATATGAAAAAATGGAATACCTGTATGTCAAATGTAGTGAGGAAAAATGGATGTGATTCTTATGTTGTCCGGGTGGGAGGTTACTTGAAAACAGAACTAGGGAGATAGAACAGGAAAAAGTAGAGTGTACAAACCTGGAGATATGAAATCATGAAGGCAGAGAGCTGAGACACTGATCCTCCAAATTGGATCAAGGGAGGGAAGTAAGGCAGGTACCAAAGCCAAGGTACAAGACTGAGAAGATGATGGGAAATAGATTTGCCAGGTAGGTTGCAGTTTTAAATGTTCAGTCCAGGAATCAGTAATATACAAAAGATACCTTTTCTTATTAGGCTTGAGGCCAGAATTAAATTTGAAATGTTTTTATAATCTCTATGTGGCCTGTAGTATGTCTAATATTATTTAATAAACACTATTAAATGACTAATGTCTATGTATTTCTAGATAAAGACAGTCATCTCCTTTTGTAATGTTGACTTCCTGTCGTGGTCTAGGATCAGCAAGTTCAAAGTTCTCTTAAGCCTTAGGATAAGCTAAAATTACTCTAAAACAGTACACTCAGAAACTAATATTATTGTCTTTTGTTGAATAGCATTTAGTGATTTAGTTGCTATAGGTCCATAGTTTATCAAAACTAATCTAGGTTATATAAAATGTTGAAATAAATAAAACTAAGTAAGTGTAATAAGGATAATAGATTTAAATCATGGGGATACAGAGTTGCTCAGTGAGTAAAGTGCTTGCTGCACAAGCATGAAGACCTGAGTTTGGATTCCTAACACCCTTGGAAAAAGCTGGATGTGATGGTCGTAGCCTCACCACTGGGGAGGCAGTAACAAAAGGATGTCTAAAGCTTGGTGATCAGCTGGTTTAGTGAAAATGGAGGGGTCCAACTTCTGTGAGAGACCAATTTTTGAAATAGTGTGGAGAGGACTGCAACAAGACCCCTGACATTTATCTTTGCCTTCCACATATTATACATGCATGAGTGAGAGAGAGAGGGAGAGACCAAAGAGATGATATGGTTTCTGGTATAGTATGTCTATATCCTGGTCACGATTAATTTCATATCTACACATACTACCTATATGTGATATGAAAATAATTAACACATTCTTAGTTAAAACAAAAGGGAAGGCTTTCCTGAATAAATCTAACATAAGAGAAACAGTGCCAGGGGTGACAAACATTTATGATTTCAACATTCAGGCTTCTGAGGTAGGAGGATCACTGTAAGATTGAGAACAGCTTGAGACTACATAGTGAATCCCAGGTCAGCCTGGACTACAGTGAGACCCTGCCTCAAAAAAATAGGAGGAAGGGAGGCTTGAGAAATGACTCAGTAGTTAAGGTGTTTGCCTACAAAACCTAAGGACCTGGATTGGATTCCCCAGTACCCACCTGAAGCCAGATGCACAAAGTGACACATGCAATTGGAGTTTGTGTGCAGAAGCTAAAGGCCCCAGAATGGCCATTTTCCCTCTTTTTTTGCCTCACTCTCTTTTTCTTTCTCTCTTTCTCTCCTTGCAAATAAATGAAATTATAAATTTTTTAGAAAAAAAAAAGAAAAAGAAACGGTGAGAGCAAGCTGGAGCGATATCATTGGTGTAAAAGGCACTTCCTTGGAAAGCCTAATGTCCTGAGTTCTATTTCTCAGTACCCATGTAATGTCTGAGACACAACATGGTACATGTGTCTGGAATTCATTTGTAGTGGAATGAGGTCCTAGTGCACTTAATCTCTTCTCTCCTCTCT
>PVHP010042578.1:0-14891 GCA_004024765.1 Zapus hudsonius
TTGACTAAGTACCTGAAGTTAGGGTTCACAGGCCTGAATGTCTCCCATATTTTGATAAATTTCTTATCCCTTCCAGGACTCCAATACCTCATTAGTGCTCCACACTTGAAATCTCAGTGCTAAGGAGGCAGGGACAAGAGTGTTCCTGGGGCTCGCTGGCTAGCCAGTCTGGCCTAATTAAGGAGTCCCAGGCTAATGAGAGACCCTGTCTCAAAAAAAGGTCAATGGTATTTCTGAGAACCTGAGGTTGTCCTCTGTCCTCCACATGCACATCAATATTCTCTCTCTCTCTCTCTAATAAATTATAACACTTGTTTTTGTTCACTTATACCAATGAAAACACAACCCTACATTCTAAATGATGATTACTTTGCCACATCTATGTAGTTAAATGACCCATGCAATGCATAGGAAACTATATGTCTGCATGTTTCAAAAAGCGAAGACCTAAATATAGAAAGAAATCATTCTCCTTTTTTTTGCCCCCCTTTTTTTGTTGTTGTTGTTGGTGGTAGTGGTGGTGGTGGTGGTGCTCTGATTTTTGCATTCTGGTCTACAGTGCGACTGCACTAATCGCTCCAGCTTTTGAGTGATACAATGCATTAAAGTGGCTTTTATGATTGATTAAATGCTCCAACTCGGCTTCTACATTTAATCAATGAGAGCAACCTGACAGGGCTCCACTTGCTGCAAGGCATTCCAGATGAAGTTTCACACATCGTCGCTATTTCTCAACAAATTGTAATTTTAGGAACTACCATATCTTTAGAAAGTCAGAGACTGGCAATTGTTTCCAGGAAAATAGCATTTCATTTTTATCTGATTCAGTCAAACATTTGATATTACAGTAAGATATATTTCACTAATACTTTACTTCTTCAAAAACTATAATAATGCTAATTGACATATATTTCAAAATTCTAATGCTGATTTGTATAGTAAATATTCATTAAGGTGAAAGGCCTCAGAAAGGAGACACTAAATTTACAAGATCTTTGGGACTTTATAACGGAGAAAATTTCATTTGCTTAACATCTTTCATGAAGTTTCTGGGGAGTCAAGAAAAGCTTGTTCTTTATATATTCATGTTTTTTTAAATTTAAAAATCAAGTGAAAAATATCCCATTCCTCTTTTAGGATTCACTTTTCCTTCTGCTGATAAAAACAATTGAAAACAAAAGTTACAGACTTTTGACCATAACTGCTAAAAAAGGTGTGAAGACCACTATTTCCCACCCTCTGGTGATATCTCCGATGTTGTGAATTTAGATTTAAGGACCCTCATATCTTCATGTGCTGAAATATTATCCCCTCAGAGATATACCCAGGCTAAGAACTTATTCTATCCTATTTAGAGTTGGGTTCTTTGCAAAGTGATTAGAATTAAATAAGGTCATTAGGCTGCAGCCCTGTGATGAAATCCTTGTGGCTTTATAGAGTGAGAGATGACACAGATTTGTACATAGTCATGATTTCTGTCTCAGGTATGTGAGGCTTTGCAGACTCCCCAGGCCTCTACTAGCAAAAAAATCCCCCAGAAAGATGAGCCTGACCAAATCTTCACAAGTAAGCTTCCTATGTAATGAAAATGGATTAATTCCTTAAGAGTAGGGCTATGTCACATAATGTGTGTGCTGAACACTGTACAATTCCTTTGTGAGTGCATAATGTTTGTTCAAAGGAAATTTTGTGGACTAAAAGTCCAAAGACACTTGCTTGAAAAGCCTGATAAACTGGGTTCTATTAATGAGCACCCATGTGAGGCCAGATGCACAAAGTGGCACATGCATCTGGAATTTGTTTGCAGTGGCATGAGTTCCTGGCACACCCATACACTCTCTCTCTCTCTCTCTCTCTCTCTCTCTCTCTCTCTCTCTCTCTCTCTCTCTCTGTCTGCCTCACTCGCGCACACATAATAAAATTTTAAAGTATAGTTTAAAAATCCTGAAAAACTTCAAAAATGCTTAGAAGAAAGAAACAACAGAATCCATTGTAGTGGGTTGCTTCAGTAGGTAAAATGCTTTCTTTACAAGCATGAGGACCTGAATGGAATCCCCAGTGTTGCGGTCAGCTTTCTAGTTGCTGCGCAGAAAGAACCCAAGCAAAAAAGGCTTGTGGAGGAATGGGTTTATTTGGCTTACGGACTCAAGGGGAGACTCCATCCTGGCAGGGAAAACAATGGCACGAGCAGAGGGCTGGGCATCACCTCTGCCACAGCACTGCAAACAGCGGCAGGAAGGTGTGCCAAATACTGGCAAGGGGAAGCCGGCTTATAACCCCATAAGCCCACCCCCAAAAACACAGCTTCATCGAGGTTGTAAAACCCAAACTGCCATCAGCTGAGGATCGATCTATCAGAACACACTCATTTGTTTGTGGGGGATACCTGGATCAAACCATGACACCCAGTATCCATGTAAAAGCCTGTAATCCCAGGACTGTGTAGGTGAGGACCGGAGAATCCCCAGAACTTGCTGAATAGACAGTCTAGCTCCTGGTTCAGTGTGAAACACTGTAAAAAACATTTCTCCTTCCACACACATGTACATATGAAGAGAAGAACAGAATCCAAACAGCCTCCCTTGGGTTTACGACACAAAGGGACATTCTTATGTTAGCTCTTACACTGTGTTGACTGCCACCTTTTTTAGAATAGAGTAAATATGAAAATATTTCCAGCAGAGGCTCATAACCACAGACACAGAACATGGAAGGATCCACACTTATGGATTCGCCCCAAGTGGGCACACTCTCCAGTTTGGGAAAACAGAACCAGAGAGCATTACAATCAATGATCATGAAAGAAAAACTGGTCAATTCTCTCCCAGAGTGTCAAGATACAGAAAGATGGAAGGCTGAGTAACTGCTACAAAGGGGAAGAAGGGAAGGCCAAAGGACAAGAAAATGCAAATGCAAGCTCTCACAGGGCCCAAGAACAGCCATGAAGTAAAAATGAGGCATTGAGCTTAGCAGGTGACACTGTATCAAAGTTGTTTCCCTAGTTTTAACCATTGCACTAAGATTATTAGTTGATAACATTAGGGGGACTTATGGGATTACAGAAGCTTTCTTATTTTTGTTAATTTTTCTGTCAGTCTAAAATTAATTCAAAATGAACATCAAAGATAATATGTACAAATGGGTAGGGATTTCAATCCTTCTGGGCCAACTCCTTCAGGATTAGCCTAGCACTTAGAGTTGTTTTAGATATAAATAATAGAAATGGCTTTAAAAACCAAGAACTTCATTGGCAAATGGATAGACTTCTGGGTTCATGTAATTGGGATTCCAGGTCCCTTTCTAAAATCCATTCCTCTTCTCACCATAGACTTGCCTCTGGCTAGATTTCCTCGTGAATTTCTAATAGAAATTAACTAAGAACAAGATCCCTGTTCTTTCTGGAGAGCAGGGGGATTTGATCATCAGCTATTTCATAAAAGCAAACTTCTCCAACCTTGAGTGTCATGAACCGAAGGGGATCAATGTCCAGTCCCTGACTACAGACTTTCTGGAGGTCATTTAATTTAATGACACAAAGTCCATCTTTTAAGGTGAAGATGAGCTCAGCTTCTCTTGGGCATGACAAGGAAAGACCTGACCAAAATCTAATCTCTGCCAGGATAAAAGGAAATGTATCTTTGGGAGATAGCTGAAAGTGTGCACACTAAAATTAGACTTAAGAGAAACATTCTTGAAACTTTAAAGAGGTCACTGTTAAATATATAAAATAAGCTAATGCTTCAAAGAGAATGCGTATGTGGAGAAGCGTAAGTGGGCAATAGCTAAACTATGGTTTCAAAGGTATTTTAAAGCTGAGAAGGATTAGTAAATCTCAAATTAGTCTATGGTTTATGAGCCTGCCCCCAACCCTGAAGAACTGTGGGTTTGCAGTTTCATCATAGCTACAAACTTACCCAGGGCAGAAAGCTCCTTCACCATTGGTAATTATCCTGTTCTTAAATATCTTGCATATACATAACTGGCTAGAGTTCTCCTGGCTAGGAAGTCATGGGTTGTCTGCTTTCATTCTGTCTTCTGCAGTGACATCAACATAAATACATTCCTTCAAGTTCCAGCAGATAGCTCCAAGTTTCTGTTCTGCACCTTGCACAGAGCTATTGTAAGACATCTCACGTGTCTCTAGCCCTCTCTGTGGTGCCATGTGCTTCTCTTGCAGTACATAGAGCTCACGCCCACCTCCATGTTTGATCTCAGTAATAGAAGCACATTTGGACCACAGTTTGTAGGCAATTTGGATACTGAAGTAATGATTGCATCCTCACGTTATTTGTTGAATGTGTTAATATTATTTCATATTAAACTCCTTGGGGAGTGAAGAGGAATGAGTTCCCAGATAATGAATCATCTAAATGTGCTGAATAGTGATACAAATGTCACTTCCCTTCTTTCTCTCCTGCTCAGTGGCCTCCTGAGGATAATAACAATAAAACAAGGTTAAAAAGAAAGGTTGCAGTTGGAGTTGGGGTGGGGAGAGACTTAGCAGATTTTTGGCCTATTTGAGTCAGGGGACTTGTTCTACTGAGACCCTGAACAGCCTTCAAACTTCAATAATATAAACCTTGTTATTACAGCTAAAAGAACCAGCCTGAGTTACTGCCCTTTCAGGCATTAGGAATCTGAATACGCATCAAGAACAGCTCTAATTTGATCTTTAAGAACAGAGGTTACAGGGAGAGACGGGACAGTCATCACCAAGTCTCTACATTGCACTCCAAGCATTAAGGTGTCCTTTACTCAGAGCAAGGCTTCTGAGCAGAGCTGTTTCTACTGTGGAAAAAAAAAAAACAATCTAATCTAGATAGAAAAAGAACAAAGCTCTCCACCACCTCACAAAATGGACTTCTAGTGATGGACTGGCCTGCCCTCACTACGTTGGCCACACAGCCTAAGGTTGGGAACAGCCCCATTGATACCCATTACTCCACTAGGAATGAAACAAACGCCTTTTTTCTGAGAGGCAACTGGTATAGACTGAATAGTTTTATTTTTTTTATAGAGTCATTATATATTAGTATCCTTAAGTATATCTCATAATGATAGAAGTCCAATATTAAGATATTGTCACCTCAAGAAGGCCATTATAGAACTCAGGGTGATCATAGCATAGTTTCCAATTCACATATGGGGTAGTGAAATTCAAATTGTCATTTGTCACAGTGGGATCAGCTGAGCAGCTCAGGTGTCTTGAGTCTTATTTCAAGTTTTCCACTAGAAAGTTATGTTTGGAGACTGTTTTTGTTCCTGTACTCTACTTCTGCTGGGAGACTAAAGTGAAGAGAAACATAGCTTTTCCTTCAATATGCCTGATTCTTCCTTCTTTTCATAAAAATATAGCATAATTTTAAAAAGGCATATACTGTTTTTATTTTCTGCTTCATAAGGCATCATTTATGCGTTATGTATATAAAATAAAGACATATTTATTGTTTTTAGTAAATGTCTGTTTAGACTTATGTTGTTAATTTATTTGCACTTCCTGGAATATCTTTTCCACTTTTCTCCACTAATATAGGCTGTTAAATATTATTACGGTCTCTGTCACAGTCAGTCCGTGCCACTGGGATAAATCTCCAAACAAGGCACAGTTTATGGGAGGAAAGGACTTACTGAAGCTACAGATCCAGGGGGAGTCCCATAATGATGAAAGAAGATGGCCCCCTTTGGCAGGTCCAGGCAGAAAGAGAACCCCATCACCAACATCATATGTACACCAGCAATACAGGCAGAGGAGATTTTCTACACCTTTATAGAGCCATAGGGTGGGGTCTTGCAACCCTATCCCAGACTTCTTGGCTTCCTGAGTCTGTGGAATTTCCTTCCTGCACTGCCCTCCCAGGAAGGAATGTTAATTTTCAGCTTCCCTGAGCTTCCTTACATCCTGCCCCCTGCAGAGAGGACTGCCTTCCTGTGATAACATCAGAGACCCAGGGAAGATGATTTTTAAAAGTTCAAGTTGACAACAAAACCTAACCATCACAGTCTCCCTGTAACATCTCTCATTGTCTAGGTCTGCAATAATGCTCCCTCCCTTGGGTCTCAACCACTTAATTAATTCATGACATATATTTCTTTGGTAGTTTTCTAGGGCTTGTTTTATTGCAAAACTTTCCAGTGAAATAGAAACCCTTCTATGCAATAGAGTCATGCCCTATGCTTTTTTTCCCCTTTTCCCTATGCTTTTGTATATCCATAATACTGAACACCATGGTCACACATCAGAGTTTGATATCTTTTGAATTGTAATTTATGCTGCTAATGATGATGGAGAAGGTGTTAGTATCAAATGGATCTTTAATTGACTCTCATTTCCTCTTATATTGCATATACATTACCTTCTCCTTGTTTAACTATTAGCCTTGACCACTTATCTTCAAAGAATTTTAAATCATAAAGATAATACCTGGGCCTGCTCATAGAACTCACAGAAAATTACATTCAGGCTTACAGCTTCTCAGATATAGAAAGATGTTGACAAATTACCACAAATCCAGTGGAGATTTGCTGGATTGATTAAGGGTTGGAGAAGTTGATTTATGAGAAAACATTAAAAGAACTAAATATGTAAGGCTGGGCTCCACAGTGGTTCGAGAGGGCCTGAGGGAGCTGAGGACTATGTTTCAGTAGCCAGAGGATGAAAACAGCACCTGAAAGAGAACAGATTAAATGAGAGAACAGAGCCTCCTGCGACACTCGGCAGGGGCATTAGTTACCTAGAATAAATGTCCTCATGTATGAATCCAGTTTTTTAAGCTTTAGTGGCCCGCAAACCACCTAAGGCCCTTGTTTAAAATGCAAGTCCTAGTTCAGTGAATGTAGGGTAGCCTGAGATTCTGAATTTCTAGAAAGCCAGTGCACTGCCTAGAAATCAGACATACTTACTGAAGCTTCTCCTCCAGAAATGGACAGTTTTTGTTCAGGTACTGAGTAAATGAGCTTTAGAGGTAGCAAATGTAGACAAAGTAAAGGGTTCTGGAAGCTGGTGGAGAGAGTTGGAACACAAACAAGTAGGTAAGGCAGGACAATCAGTGTTTCTACTTCGTGGCATCCACACAGGTCCTGCATGCTGGGAGACACTGCTTGTTCATCTGGACCTCCCGCTTATGCCAGAGGACAGCACAGAGAGCAAGCATACTCCCTCCTAGTTCTCATGAGAGGTTCCCAAAGAGCTCTTTTCTGTTCCCAAAAATAAAGCCTCTAGCTATTGATGCATGCCTGGAATTTTCTATCACTCTTCTCATATGGTGAAACTGTGCCTTTCTTGATATATCCTTCCTTAGTAACTTTTAACAGGGGACAGAAGAATATCACAAGGGCACCATGTGCTGATAGGCACAGATGAGGAGTTAGAGGACAACCCGCCTATCTCCAGCTTAAGCAGGAGCTCCAAAGGACAGTCTGATTCTTCTTCTGAAGCCCTCCAGTTCCATAGCTTCTGAAATTCTAGTTCCAGACTTTCAGACCACCTTTCCTTCCCTTGCACCAACCTTCCTCTCTCCTCTGTTGGAAATCTGCCCTGCTGGGTCTTTCTCTGTTTCATGCCCCCACCTTTTCTTAGAATAAGTCACTTATGGCCAGTTTTTCCTCACCCAAATTATGCACTTAAAAATAATGTTTCCCTCATCAGATATAAACCCAGAGCAGGTGAGTTTTCATTTCTTTCTAACAAGCGAAGCAATCAGAGCAAAACTTGGGAAGAGGAGCCCAGCTTCTTCTCGTCAAATACACAGCAGAAGGAGACTTAAGAGAAATTCACTGCTCACAAAAGGTGACATCAGCTGGGTTTCAGGCAGAGGAGCTAAGTTAGGACTGGCTTCCTGTCCAGTTTCCCCCACCTCTTAATACCCCCACCTGCTTCTCCCCACCATGTTTTCCAGTGATACCCCAGATTTTTGCATCCCAATTGTTGAAAGGTTTCCCTCCCTCAAATTTCATATATTATTATTTCCTTTACTAGATTAAAGAAAACAAGAAGCAAGGAAACCAAAACCGAATGATTTGACTTCAAAATTCCAGTGTAAATCCTGAGATCTTTATAGATTCATTGTGAATTCTGCATTTTCTTTTGACACAAGATAGAGCTCTAAGTGGGTCAGGAACTCCCAACTCAGTGGCTCTCAACTGTCCAGTTCTTGTCCATGTTAGCAAAGGATTGAAAAACACAGACACAGAGAACGGCAACTATGAGATTTATTTTAGGGAGAGTTACGGTAAGAGGAAAAAAAGCAGGAAAACACCCCAGTTCCCCCACACCCTTCTAAGCCATGAGAAATTCTCATGTGGAGGCTTGGATCAATTCTTTTTTTTTTTTTTTTTTGGATCAAGTCCTTTTATAAACTAAGCATCCAATTAGGATGAGCCTCATTACCAAGCTCAAGCATGTAGAAAAGACACTGATTGACTAATGAGCCCTGGATAAACACTGATTCATGAAGGGCCCACCAATGGAGGCTTAGCCTGTGAAAAGTTGAGGAAGAACCTCAGCTGTTGCTTCCAGCCACCTTGGATGGAATTGAATCAGGCTGGAGTTCTACCCCAGCAGGACAGAGTCGTGCCCGTCTGGGCTCCTGTGGACCATTCCCTAGCTGTCTACCTACCAGAAAGAGCTATCTCTCTCCTCATCAATACCTCCACTTCTCTTTAGCTCAACACACCAAGAACTGATGACCATTAAGATGTTGCCCAGGATCTTTAAGATCTCAGTCTGCAAAAAGAAAAAAAAATAGAGTCACATTTAGTTAGGGTCTCCTTATGAACAAGAGTGGGCACCACAGCATGAACAGTAGAAATATTTTTTCCCAAAGAATAGTGTTAATCTGGTTTGGATTCTCAAAATTACCCATGAGGTATAATAAGCTACTCTTCCCACTCCCTATGGGGCAATTAGCCCGGTCATCTCTGTCAGCTCTGGCGCTTCTCTGTCTGCTGTCAGAACCGAAAATAGCAAAGGATCTCGATGTCTTTTCACTGGGTTGAACCTTGGGATCAATGATCTAAAGCCCAACTGTACATAAATGAATAGCTCTCTGCAACTTGGTTCTCTATTCACAATGTCAGCTCGGTTCTCGCACTGATCTCAAGACGACGGTGTGAAGAGAAGGTGATACCAGGATCAAGCAGGTTTATTTATACACACACTCACGTGTGCATGTGTTACATCTACACATTATATGCATATTATATGTGTATATGTCTATATGTATTGTATGCTCTTTTATATGTCAGAAGTAAAATTCATATTCATCCTGGTTATTCCATATCTTAGTTGATGTAATTTGTTTTTGAACTATAGCAAATGATTATTATATTAATAAGAGTAATAAGAATAAAACTATGCAGTACTGTAGATAGGATGCTTTTCCAAAGGAAAATCACTGAAGCTAATTGGGAAAAATACACAAGGGCTGGAGAGATGGCTAAGTGGTTAAGGTGCTTGCCCACAGTGCCTAAGAACACGGAGCTCGATTCCCCAGTACCCTTGTAAGCCAGATGTACTGTTGGGTGCTTCTCCAGATGTCTTACCGCACGGGTCCCTGGCCCCCTGCTAAATGAGCCTCAGTCTCTGGCCAGCAGGAGACCTGGCTCAATCGAGGAAAGGTGAGCACGGCGGCTGGACAATCACACACAGCCGGGATAAGTGTCCAAGCAGATCTCAAAACTTTATTTTAGCATCCAACTTTATATACAATCTAGGGATGTGTTGTGTTGCTTTATCTCTTACACAAAGGGGGCTCAGTAAACAGGAACACAGGAACTCAGCCAGCAGGAGTAAAACCTATTAGCACTTGTAAACAGGATTTAGGGCTGTCAGCCATCCCCCCTGCCTCCTGGGGGGCACAGGTATGCTAGGAACAAAGGCATGAGCTACCATGCTCTCATCCGGATGCATATTAAAACTTAGCTCTCAGATATGCAGCCAGGCTGGGTCCTACAATGTACAAAATGCCCCATGCATCTGGAGTTCATTTGCAGTGGCTAGAGACCCTGGAGTGCCCATACCCTCTATCTCTCCCTCTCTCTTTGTGTCTTGCTGCTTGCAAATAAATAAAAATAAAATAAAATACATCAAAGATGGGCAAATCCAGATATGAAGAAACAAAACAAGAAATATTGGACTTGAGGATAAAACAGAGACAGTGAACTCCAAAGTCACAAGTTACCATGAAAATAGATCACCTACACATCACAATGGCTGAAATCAACATAGCTGTCTATGCCAAATGTAGTAGGTGTTGATGCACCAGTAGGTACTCTCACCCATGGATTACAGGAACAGGAAAGAGTCCAGCAACCTGGAAGCCTAACTGGTAGAGTATCTATACCAAATTCAACAGTTATTTTTCCTTTGATGCAAGAATCCCACTCCTGGATATATGCTCAAGAAAAATGAATGCACACAGCCACCAAATGATTTAAGTAATGCTGATCCTAATAGGGGTTTAGTGAAAATGAGAAAATTCCAGAAATAATTAAAATGTCAACAACAAGAAAATGGACAAATAAATGATATAAATTATAGCATTTCTACACAACAAATATGATATAAAAATCTTCAACAGGATATAAGCAGCAATATGGATGGCTTCCCTGGATATCATGTTGCATGAATGAAGGTAGACACAAAACGCATAATGCATAATTACACTGAGCTTAGTGATGATGGGGGGAGGGACTCACAACTTAAAATGTATGAGGGTGCTATCAGGGGTGGAGAATACATTTTTAATATCATTATTATGAATAAGTATTTACATTGTATGAGCAAATCTTGTGAAGGTGTCCCCGTTTGCCTCCTCTCTGCCCCCTACCTACTGGGGTCCTTCCTCAGTGTACATTCTGGATCTGTCCATAGGTGAGGGTGTATGAACTGCACCAGAGGTAGCCAGCTTTTCTTTCTCTCTTTTTTTTTCTTCCCCCTTGTGTGTTGTTACTGAAGGGGGCCATGTCTCTGTATTTTTTCCCTCACCATGGCTCTTACATTCTATCTGTCCCCTCTTCTGCTCAGTTCCCTGAGTCATAGTGTGTGAGTTTTGAGTTTGTTTGTTGTTGAGATCTTAAGTATCTCTGGATCTTAGCCCTGGGCTGTGTTGGGTATCGTTGGTGTCTGTCTCCATTGACCTTTCATGGGTTAGCAGACTTGATATGGTGATTGGTCTCCTGTTTGTCTCATCACTTTCTCTTAGGTTTCATTTGGACCCTGTGTGAAGGCTAGGTGTGGTTTGTCTCCTGCCAGGATGTCGTCTATCATACAATGTCTTGTTGGTGGAATTAGTTGTCTCCGGCTCTCTCACTGCCTTCTGAAAAATACAAACAGAATCTCTCTTGGAGACTGAGATCAATGTAGGTTAAATGAGACAACATTGCTATTTTGGCTAGCTCCTAATGGGTGTGGCCTCTCTGTAGCTCTCTGGCAGTGGGAAATTCCCTGAGGAGCTGGAGTTCTTGGTCCCTATAGGATTATGTCTGGATCCCAGTTCCAGTGAAGGGTTCCTTGCCACTAAGCTGATCTCAACCAATCATTAAGCCGTTGATTACCCTCCTAGGTTTAGTACCACTATTGCACAGAGGAGCATTTCTTGACTTGCTGGTCTCTTCCATATAGCCATGTGTTCAGCATTCTTGTGACAACTGTCTATATTATATATCAATGGTCTCTGCTTTCTCCAAATATCGTTGACCAATTTCCCCTGGCAGCTCATGCAACACCTTCCAGTGCTACACATGCTACTATCTGGGAGCTGGTTACCATCCAGAATCTAGCCGAATCTCTTTGTGTTGTTTGATGACACTCTGTGATTTCTTCAGCAATAGGGTCTTACCTTAGGCCTGGGGCAGGTATTCAAGAGCTTTGACAGAAGCATTTCACATTTTGGGGACCTCGTGAATCTCTTTGATCAACAGCTCAGTGTGAGAAGGAACTAATAACTGGAACAGGGAGATGCAGGCTTGAGCAATTATTCTCGAGGTTAGGCTTCCTCCCATTCTGTTGATGGGTCCTCATATCAGGTGGTGCCCTCAGTTTCCTCAGGCACTTACTGTATAAAAGCTAGGGCTTTATGGTGTTAATTCATTATTCGTTTAGTTTACTGTATGAGTCTCCTACACCTTCCCCCCCCCCAATTCATTCCATTCCCTTTTACAAACTCTCCATTCACTGATGGATTTTCTTAATGTTCTGGTTTAACATGGTTAGGAACCACATATGAGGGAAAATATATGGGGCTTGGCTCTCTGCTCGTATGTGTGGTCACTAAGAATGATCAGCTCCAAATCCGTCCATTTTTCATTAAATTTCATTATGTCATTTTTCCTTTCAGCTTCGTAGAAGTCCACAGTGTACCACAACTTTGATATCCATTCATCCAGTGATGGGCATTTGGGTTGAATACTTGATATGTATATATACAATGATTCTCTGAGCTCTGTTTATGCTATTAATCTATTTCATGTGTATTTCATATGCTAATGCATATCACATCGATATGTCACAATTTTCGATATGAAAGTAACAGCAACACTGAACATGAGAACTGAATAGAATCTACACTTGTCCCCTGTCTTTGCATCAGGGCTTCCTTTAAGAACTCAAGTCTTCATGTAGAGAGAAAAGTCTCCGAAACTCTCAGAGACAAAGATGCCCAGAAATGGATGCCCAGAATCAAATGCTCAGCAGCCTCTCGCCCTTAAATTATCCTCAGTACATGGCGTTGGGCTAATGAGCCAGGTTGTTCACAGGATTTAAGTGCACATCAGACACACATGTCCCTTGGCCAATGAGTGCAGCTGCAGTAATTGTCTTTCTTCTGGGTATTATACATATGCATCATGTTCATCACCAATGCAAATTTTGTCTTTACTCACTTCATATCTATTTCCCTATTTAAAATACAATTTTTGGTAATTTGCCATGGGAATTCAGGATACTTGTGAAAGTGAATAATGCTCCATTATGTTTTAATGACTTTTTATATGGGTTTTTATTTCTCATCTGTGGGTTGCTAGTTTATTAAAAAATGTTCTAGAAGAAAATTTTAAAAAATCCTCAGAAAAGCATAGCTGAGCTGGATTAAGATTTATTTCAAAAGACCAAAGGCATTGGTGAGTGTAATTCAAACCTACTAGCCTCCCCTCCTACTTATTTAAAAGTAAAATTGAATTGACAGAAATCATGGTGTCATGTTACATAAAGTGAAGACACAATGAACATTATAGTTGCCTTCGAATTGCTGGAACAAAGCAGCTGATGGAGGAAAGGGTTTGTGTTGAGTTATAGTCTTGAGGGGAAGCTCCAAGATGGCAGGAGAAAACATGGCATGAGCAGAGACCGTCCATCACTTCTGCCACAGCAGGTAGAAAGCAGCAGCGGGAAAGTGAGTTGAACTCTGGCAAGGGGGAAGCTAGCTATAACACCCTAAGCCCACCACCAAATGGCCACCAGTTGGAAACCAAGCATTCAGACCACGTGAGTTTCTGGGGATACCTGATCCCAATGACCACATTGAACAACCCAAGTATGAGGGGACAGATACCTGATTACTGTTTTATCATGGGGGAAGTATTCAGCTATAGAGATCAAGTTGACTTTTGGATACCCCAGGTTCTGAGAATATCATTATACCATTATTTAATGTGCTATGGATTTGAAATAATGCTAAGACTGTTGTCACAACCTGGCTAGGAATACACCATCAATGACTGCCAAAGCATTGTAATTGTAAGAAGGTTTAAAAATGTAGTTATTGCAGTTACAGATCTCACCTCAGAACCATTGTTTTCTCAATGGTCTGTCACTTACAATAATAATATCTTTTTATAGTCAAAGCCTGGGGAGATGGCTCAATGGATAATCACTTGCCATACATCCAAGTACATAATTCAGATTCCCCAGACCCCAGTTAAATGCTAGAAGTCATGCTGGGGTTTTGTAATCCCAGTGTCCTTTTGGGGAGAGAACAGAGAGAGGAGAATTTTCCAGAAGCTCATGAATGCAGCAGTGAATAGTAACAAGAGACTCTTTCACAAGGTGAAAGGTGAGGACCTCTGACTTTTCTATGCGAACACACACACACACACACACACACACACACACACACACACACACTTATTTTAAAGCCGATTTAAACTAAATTGTCTTATTGAACACGCAAGTCATCAGACTCCCTTAAATTTGTTGATTTAAAACATTGGTCTTTTTGATATTTCTGAAACTGCTTTCACAACCACAGTGAGGTTGTTTCAAGAAAATTATAAGTTATTTTTTTTTAAAAGAGACAGGCTCTGAGCATGTCCAGTATGGTAGGATTTAAATCATCCCATACCCCTAGGAAGATAGTGTGTAAACAACTTTGGAAAATTCTCATGGAGCCTCAGCATTCCAGACATCCTGAGGGATTTGGTTTTACTGTGGTGAAAACGGAGCTTATAATGAACAGAATAAAAGAGAAAATAATGGAAGCATGAAACCACCATGTACTGCTACTAACAAATTGTGACCATCAACTGACACAATTAAGGCAGTGCCATCAAACTTGAGGGAATCCGGAATGATTGGGGCTAAGACCTGAGGTGGGTAATGGGCAGAGTACTGGGTGTCAGAGCAGTTCAGAGAGCTGGGGCTTGGAGCAGCATGATATGCATTTGCTATACCTGTCAAATACTTGGACTCCTAGTTTCAGAGGTGTCATGGTTTGATACAGGTGTCCCCCACAAACAATTGAATGTGTTCTGATAGATCGATCCTCAGCTGATGGCAGTTTGGGTTTTACAACCTCGATGAAGCTGTGTTGTTGGGGGCAGGCTTATGGGGTTATAAGCCAGCTTCCCCTTGCCAGTGTTTGGCACACCTTCCTGCCGCTGTTTGCAGTGCTGTGGCA
>PVHP010042579.1:0-14921 GCA_004024765.1 Zapus hudsonius
TTTTTTTTTTCCTTTGATAAGTCTTGTTAAAATGTCCTCTAGAAAGCTTAATTTATTCATCCATTTCAGGGCACTTATTGAGTACTGATTTCCATAAACCTCACTGAGGGTGCTCTAAGTATTTGTCTACTAATTTTTAGGGAAACAATTAAATGTGAATTTCTTTGAGTTAGTATAATGAATACCTAATTATCCATCACCTCTCTTCCAATGGATAAAGGTTATTGGCCACTTTCCCTAACAGTCAGTACACAAAGTGAATGTTTACATTTACTGTGTTGAAAATGATACATTTTAGGGTTTAGGGGTATAACTCTGTGGTAGAACATTAGCCTAGCCTGAGAATATGCCAACCCCTGGGTTTCAGTTCCCCAGAATTGAAAGCAAGCAAACAAACAAACAAACACCATTTTTTAGGAGCTGGAGAGATGACTCAGTGATTCAAGGCACTTGCTTGTAAAGCCTGATGGTCCAGGTTCAATTCCCAGGTACCACATAAAGTCAGATGCACTAAGTGGCACTGTATCTGGAGTTGGTTTGTAGTGGTGGGAGGCCTTGGCATGCCCACTTTCTCTCAAATAAATGAATATTAAAACATTAAATTCACAAGGGCTCTAGGAAACTTTCAGTTGTCTTGGATTGTCCATCATGGCTCCTCTCTCCCAGTATGAACAATAAAGAGGTGAGAATAGTTCCATGTTAGAAATAATTTTTAGGGCAGGAAAAAAAATTCTCTGTCATTTATTAAACTGTTAAGACTTTGACACTAAAATTGGACAAAGTACCAATAAAAAAGTAAATAATAGACACATCATATTTGAAAACAATTCCAAATGCTTAAGAAATTACAATATGAGGTCATTTTAAGTGGACAATTATTAATTGGACAAAGTACCAAAACATTAAAAGAAAGTAAGAGAATTATCATACTTGAAAACAGAATGTTACATGTTCTGCACAATAATATACAATACACACCTAGAGTTCATTCTAGGAAGAAATGAACTACAGCACTTTCAATCTATTAAGATAATTGGTTATCGGCCGTAGAGATGGCTCAGCGGTTATGGCACTTGCATGCAGAGTCTAATGACCCAGGTTCGATTACCCAGTACCCACATAAAGCCTGATGCACAAAGTAGTGATATATCTGGAGTCTGTCTGCAGTGGCTGGAGGCCCTGGTGCGCACATTCTCTCTCTCTCTGCTCTATCTCCCTCTGCTTGCAAATACATAAACATTTTTAAAAACTCATTGATTATATTAATGCACAAGAGATGAGATGGATATATGACCATCCCAACTGACATCCCAGAGATATTTGGTGGCACTTGACAAATGTTCCTAAAACACTGGGATGGGGTGGGTTGTGGCTTACGGTGATGTTCTTGCTGGCAGCCCCAGGTCCTGAATAAAGCACATGCACACTCACACAAACACACCTTCCACACTGGTAGTTCATGAGAACAAGTGTGGACTTCTTTAGGATGTCAAAGGACATCTGTTTCAAAATAGTAAGATTTGGGGCTGAGGAGCTAGCTCAGTGGGTAAAGTGCTTTCCAATGAAACTAAAAATATCCTAATCAATATCAGCATATTAAAATTCACATTAATTTTGAAATGAAGAGAATGATACTATGGTGGTTTGAATCAGATGTCCCCCCATTGACTCATGTGTTCTGAATGCTTGGTACCCAGCTGGTGGCAATTTGGGAGGTGGAGAATTGCTGGAGGAGGTGTGTTATTGAGGTGGGCTTAGGGGTGTTACAGCTAGCTTCCCCTTGGCAGAGATCAGCTCACTCTCCTGCTGCTGTTTTCCACCTGCTGTGTCAGAGGTGATGTCCAGCCTCTGCTCATGCCATTATTTCCCCTGCCATCATAGAACTTCCCATAGAGACTGTAAGCCAAAATAAAAACACACTACCTATCAGCTGCTTTTGGTCTGGCATTTTGTCTCAGTAACATGAATGTAATTACAACTGATACCCACTCGGTTCTCAGTCTATTCTAGATTCTAGGTCACTACAAAGGAAGACAACAGGGAGAGAAATTTAATGTGATTATATTATGTGTTTGTGTTTCTGAAAAACTCAACAGAATCTAAAACAGACCAAATAAAATAATTTAAAAATATTTTTATTTATTTATAAGCAGAGAGACAGAAAGAATGAGAGGAGACAGAGAAAGAGAGAGCAAATATGGGTACATAAAGGCCTTCCACCACTGTAAACAAATTACAGATGCATGTGTCACTTTGTACATCTGGCTTATGTGGATACTGGGGAACAGAACCCAGGCCATCAGGCTTTGCAAGCAAGGATCTTTAACCACCGAGCCATCTCTGCCGCCCAAAGATAATTTTTTGAACTGTTTTGATTTTTAATGGCTCTAGTTAAGAAATAGATAATAGAATTTCCCTAAACTATACTCCAATCTCAGGTAGCAATTGATTGGTAGTAATGTGTTAATGAAGGAAGATTATAATTTATAAAATATGTTTATTTATAAAATAAATATACAAATACCAATACACAGACATAATTGCTAAAAATAGAATGCAAGAGACTGAGGATATATCTCAGTGGTAAGGAGCCTGTCTGGATGAGCGAGGCTCCAAGTTTAACCATCAGTGCAGCTCCCTCAATAAAGGAGAAAGAAACTTGACTTCTAATGAAGAGGAATGATTTTGCTGGGGGACTGAATGCCAGGATTCTTGAACAGAAGAAGACATTGTTTCTGTGATAGGGAAATTTAACATTAAAAAGGTAATAAAACAAGGTGGCATATGCCTGTAATTTTAACATTTAGAAAACTGAGGCAGGAGAATTGAAGGAGGCCATCTGGGTCACATAGTAAGTCCTAGGTTAACAATGGATTGTCCAGGGAGTGCTTGGCCAAAACAAAACAAATAAAAAACAAGTACGAGTTTTCTTCAGATAATTTGGAGTTGTTTTCAAGTATGATCAACATCCTGTTAAAAAAGCTATTTATTTTCCCTGCTCTGAATATAATCCAATTAAACTACATTCATTTGGAATAAGCATTCTTAAGAGGAATGAATAACTGCCCCATCCAGGAGTACGCTGTATTTGAAAACAAAATAACACTAAATTATTGCATCCAGAGAGGTAGACAAATTTTAAAGATATAAAACAAAAGAATAAAAAGATTGCAAATTCACAAAAGAGGTCACATCTATTAAACCATAATTACAGTTCAGTGAGATGAAGACCCCATTGAGTTTCAACCCAGTTCAGTGAGGCAAGAAAAGGATTGATCTCATGGAAAATCTATGTCATCATTAGATTTGGATGCATTAAAGGGTTAAATTACAAATGAGAAACCACAAAAGAAACAGGAGTAAATGGGTCTTTTTCAGGAGGCGAGGCTGTCATAAAAAGAAACCAAAAAATATAAAACATTTTCCAACTTGATCTCATGAAGGGAATCTTGTGTGTCATGAGAGATAATTGGCCATTTCTATGAACACTCTTGTTCAAATGAACAGGAAAGCTCTCCAGAGTTCTGCTAGGGAGAACGACTGACTCATAAAGGCAGAAACATAAAAATGAAGGAGCATTTTAAGCGGTCAACCTGAATAATAAAGAGATGCAATGAAAACCGTGAGATAGTGTATTTTGTCTGAAATTTACTTTCACAGTTATTTAGTAGTGGCACTGACCAGGGTCTCAAAGGACAGATGCATTTCATACCATATGTGACTGTTGATGAAGACACACACCAGCAGAAACCCTTCCAGTTCATCTTGCCAAATATTGGGTGCTTAAAAGTGCCACATATTTAGAAACTTTACCAAAAAAAAAATTCAGGAGGAGGATTTGGTAGCTAATATCTAAAACTGTTCTCAGAATGGTGGTTACAGGAGAAAAATCTTCTAATGTCTAGTGATACAAATTTTTTTGTGGCTTGTGAAATATAGTTAGCAGATAGCTATTAAAATTCAGTTTTCTGAAGAATATTTATGGTGTATATGTGCTTCCTTTTATAGAGAATTAGGTGAAATAGTACACACACATATATTATATATACTCACACACACACACACACACACACACACACACACAATTACATAGCTTACCAAGCAAAAAGTTAGCTATGTTGAATCCCTTAGTGGGAGCATTCTTGGGAGATTTATCTTTACAGTTTTAAAATTGCCATTTTTTCACAATAATTTAATATTACTTTTAAAAGTTTAAAAATTATTTGGAGAAATACACTGCAAAAATCATAGATATAAATTTTTGTATATTATTAAACATTTTACAATTTCCAAAACTCAGAGGCTTTTTTGCCTTGATTTTCCTTCATTGAAATTCACCTTTAAAAAACAACATTTCACTTATTTACATGTGTGCATGTGTGTGTGTGTGCTTGGTGTGAGTGTGGAGGTCAGAGGATAACTTTAGTCAGATCTCTGTGGGTCCACCTCATTGGAGGCTAGTTTCCCTGGATCTCACTCATCTGTTGTCCTGTGTGCTCTCCCTCAGAGCTTCTGGGGAATTCTGTCTCTGCCTTTCATCCCCACAGCAGGGAGGGATTACTGAAGCCTGACTCAGGTGCTGGAGCTTGAGAAGCAAGCACTTTATCCACTGAGCCATCTCCTCAGCTTCTGCAATGTACTCTTTCCCATCAAATCTGTCAAATGGGAATGGTTTGTGGACACTTGAAAATGACCTTGAAGCAATGGGAGTGACGTGAGCTGGGCTACTTACCCACTGTCTGGAAGTTGAGAGCAACCATCTGACAGCCGGCGTTCCAGAAGAGCTGAGGCATGTAGTTGGATGAATCCACACGTGTTCCTTTTGGGTATATCCTGCTAAGCTGCATTTTGTTATATCTGGACCATCATGTTAAGTAGTGAAGACAATTTCGAAAGTAGTTCTAAAGTAACTGTGAGGCTACTCCATCTTTCCCACTGGGAAATGAAATAAATGTTCACGGGCACATTGGGCTGGTGGCAAAATGTGCAAAACTTTCTGAGCAAACTGAACAAGTACCAAGAACATTCTTAAGGGAGAACGTCACCTTTGGGAAGCCTGTGTTGACAGTCGTGGGGCAGCAAAAATGGTCAAAGTCAGTGTGACTGTGTGAAGTGTCAGGGACAGTCCCAGTTATGCGAGACACAGCTAGAAGCTGGAGTGCCTGAAGCCGCTTGAGAGGGTGGTACAAGCAGACATACTGACCACCTTGAGCTGGTTCTCATAGCTCTGTCCTCACCATCCTACCTTCGCTGCCAGCGAGGGCTGTTTGCCAAGACTGTGGTGGACCTTATGATTGACAATAGAGGTAAATATAACGCCAGTTTCTGACCCTGCTTCCAACTCTAGCTCAGTTTCCATGCTAAGAGCATTGCAGTTACTGACCCGTGCTGTGTCTCTACAACATGACTGGCTCCTCTTGCCTGGAGCAGTCCAGGACAGCTGTGGGTCTGAGCCCAGCAGGGATGACTGGTCTACCCTCTGGAACTTGCTGGTCTGATGATTAGGGTAAGTTATTTCACCTTCCTCTGTCATTTTCTCATCTGTAGTAATTTAACAATTTCTATTTTTTTGCTTTGTTTGTATTTTGGTTTTTTGAAGCACAGTCTCACTGGCTGACCTGGAACTCATTCTGCAGTCTAGTGGTCTTGAACTCATGGTGATCCTCCTACCTCAGCTTCCTGAGTACTGGCATTAAAGGTGTATGTCACCACGCCTGACAATAATTTCTATACCACAGAACAAATTATGAGAATAAAATGAGATAGAATGACTTTATGGCGTTCATATTTGTTCTCTTTCCTGCATCGCATCACTGTTTGATTCTTTTCTTCTTTTAGCTTTTTTATTTTTTTGTTTGTTTCTTGTATAACCCAGGCTGGCTTAGAACTCCTGCTTCAGCCTCCCTAGTGCTGGGATTATGCGCATGTGATCCTATGCTCTGAGGATGAGTTTTAAAGGGGACTTTTATTCAGGAATTGCTTCACGAAATTGAACTTTTAGGCCAGCATGAATTTTATGAAAAACAATTTAGAGGCTTGGATTCTATTTTGATTCATGGATAATAATATAAAGTTCTATGCTTACATTGTTTGCATTCATATTATCGTCATCATCACTTGAACTATTATTTTTGTTTTTCCAGGTAGGGCCTCACTGTACCCCGGGCTGACCTGGACCTCACTCTCTAGTCCCAGGCTGGCCTCCGACTCACACGGCAATCTTCCAGGTGCTGCGATTAAAGCATGTGCCACCATGCCCGGCTTGAACTATTTTTTTAATTGGACATGCCTTACATGTATGTATGGGTCCAAGTCATGTCTATAGATTTGGACACACACTACCCATTTATTACACATGTATAGAGTATGCACGATTGGTTACATACATGTACTGTACCTAATCCAAGCAGCCCATCTTAAAGCTAGTGATATCATTTCTGTCTCAAGATGAGGAAAATCAGGATAAAGTAAACTGTGAAAGAACTCAGTTGGACACTGTGAGGTAGCCATGTAGCCGTGGCCAGCTCACTTCTCAGTAGCCCAGGCCACGTGCATCATGTATGACACCTGAGACCACGTGTCACCCTCAGGGTAAGGGTGAAAGCCATGTGTGCCTTTCCCCTTATTAAGCAGAGAGCCCATGACTTCATCCGAAGGTCATCAGTTGTTCATCAAATCAAGGATACTCTACAAATTCCACCGGAGACTTCGTAAGTTGTTCAAGGCCCTTGGTTTCCACAAAGGAAGACATCTCAAAGCTCTTATTTCTTTCTGAGTTCAACAACAACAATAACAACAACAGAAAATTGAGAAATAAAATTTAACATTATAAGTTAGTAAGTAAGCAAATATTCTGTGATGTGGAGAACAATTAATTTTCAACTGTCATGTTTAATTCTTTTCAGTGAATTATTTATCATCAACGAAAGGTGAGTCTTGCTAGTTATCTCTGAACATGTGTGACTTGGGTAAGATTTCCCTCTGCCTGTGTGCTCTCAGGTATGAATAAATTTTAGAGGACTTTAGTAAGGCCGTGGAATTAGTTGTGTTCTAAATTCATCCAGATTGGCTCCTTGGGGGTTAACAGATGATACCCTGGGGACCAAGTGCTGATGCTTCCTTGTTCTTCCTCCCACACTGTCAGCTGATCACTAATGTGGCACCAGAATTAGGATCTTTCAAAGCAGGAGCCTTGAAAAGGCTCCATCCTGGCAGCCTTCTTTTCTTAATAGATTATGGAGTTAAGTGCTAAAGATCACCCTCTCCTGAACATCAGTGTTAAGACAGCACTGAAAGTGGAATATGTGTCTCCAATGAGAGAGAGAGAGAGAGAGAGAGAGAGAGAGAGAGAGAGAGAGAGAGAGAGAGAGAGAGGAACCAAACAAAGTTATTTTGGTTGATGGTGCATGCCTTTAATCCCAGCACTTAGGAGGCTGAGGTAGAAGAATCACCTTGAGTTTGAGGCCAGCCTGGGCTACCAAATGAGTTCTAAGTTAGCCTGGGCAAGAGTGAGAACATCCCTCAAAAAAAAAAAAAAAACAAAAACAAACTAAAACTAAAACTAAAAGAAAGACTGAAAGACAATTTCACTATCTTTTCAACTTCAAATCAATGGTCATGAACAGGCAAGTGTTGTACACACAGTGTAAACAGCTCTAAGTTTTTAAAGTTTGGTGATCTTTGAGAGTTTTTCCCTCCTTGAGTCCCCCATTCCAAAATTAAAACTTCACTATTCCTTAACTCACCCCAGACTCTATCCATCTTAACCTGCATGATAACAAACTCCAGTAATTATGACAACAGGAAATGTGGAAATCTTTATATATAAACTATAATGACAGTTAAACTTCTTGTAACTACATAGGAACCATATTTCACTAAGTTCACACCTTTGAGAAAATAAAACCACATAAATATAAACAGCATGTAAAGTTTGGCTTTGGATGTATCTGTGAAGCTATCTTTTATAGCTGCTGCATTTAAGCAAAAACTCAGTCTTGAAGACCATTTGAAGACCATATCCTTATTAGCAGCTGGCAAGTCCCAAGGATTCTCTTTTTAAAAATATTTTATTCATTTAATAGAGAGAGAGAGAGAGAGAGCAGGGTAGAGAGAGAAAGAGGGAGAGAGAGAGAGAGAGAGAGGGAGAGAGAGAGGAGAAAGGGAAAGAATGGGCACCCCAGGGCCTCTAGCCACTGCAAATGGACTCCAGACCCACGCGCTACCTTGTGCATCTAGCTTTTCATGAGTAATGGGGAATTGAACCTGGGTCCTTAGGCTTTGCATGCAAGTGCCTTAACCACTTTAGCAATCTTTCCAGCCCCCCCCCCCAGGATTCTCTTAACCTGATCTTCCCTGAGATTTGTGTAAGTACAAGGAGCACAATCATACCAGGGCTCCTTTCTCTAAATTGAAGCAAGGTGATTACCCCTCATTCAATAAAGGTGACAGGAAAACTTGCTGGAAAAATGGAATCTGGGCAACTTGGTTATTTCTAAAGTTGCCAGGACTGCAGCAGTGAGTTTTTCTTTCTGTGGTGTGGAAAGATGGTTTGCACTTTCCCTTATGTAATGGTTGGGTCCCACCATGTAGCAAAACAGAATCAAATGTAAAACTCTCAGTTACATGTTGGTCTATATGTTCAGGGAATGGTATGTGGTCTGTAGCCCTGTTAAATATTTTGGAGGGATGTCATGAAATATGGTCATGTGATTTTTTAATATATTAAATATAATAAATAATGTTGAACTATTACATTATATTTGTGTAAAGGTAACAAGATACTTGAACCCATGCATATGTCCAAAATTTCACCCGTTTTATTAAAGATAATATTTTTAGACCAAATTTCCCTGTGCTTACAATATTTTCACTGTGTGCCACACTAGGATTTTTTTTTCTCCAGGAAAGGCTCACTTACTTTTTGAAATTTCAAATGACTCGAACTTGACTGGCTGAATATAGTTCACCAGGTTTGACATCTCTTCTGTGGCCATGGCCTCACTCCCAGCAGTGCCCTAGAGACAGGAGTCAGTAGAAGAAACATTGCACAGTCAGCTTCTGCTCCCCAGGGTTATTTTCCCAGGAAAAGTCACCTGACTTAAGGGAGCAGAAAATCACCCCTCCCCTTGTGAAATGACCACCATGGGAGAGAGAAAGCAATGTAGGCCGAGTAGCCCTGGCCAGTGCCTGGGGGAAGATGTGTTTCAGAATTCTGGAATACAAGTGTGTTTTTGGGGGTGGGGATGGGGGACAGGACCTGAGTATAAACAGAAACTTCATTTGTGGCTCATATACACCTTATGCACATGGCCTGAAGGCAATGCGCATACCCTTTCCAGTTCTGAGGCTTGAAGCCTGGAATTCTTGTACACTAGGCAAGATTTTCAGTAATTTCATGGGGTGGAATTTTCCGTTTGTGGTATCTAGTCAGCTTCAAAAGGCTTCTGAGTTTTAGATTTTGGCTCTTTTATTTCAGCATGCTAAGCCTATATTTCCGTGTGTATTTTGTTTTTCTTATTTGTGTTGCTTTTATAAGTGTTTTTTTGAAATTAGGAGGAAAATTAGTGGAGGAAATAATTTACACTAAGCTGGGAATGGTGGTCTTTGCCTGTGGCTCCAGCTTCCAGGAGGCTGAGGGGGAGGCTGGCTGCCTGGGCTCCATAGTGAGACCCATTTACAAAATGCCCACATACAATGGCACCTTCAGAGAAATAATTAGAGGAGAAGAAGAGCAAATAATAGTGAACTGACAAGGTGTACACGCGTAATCCTAGCACTGTGGAGGTTGAGGTGGAAGGATCCTGAGTTTGAAGCCATCTTGGACTGCCTAGCAATACAAACACCTCAATAAATAAATGAACAAGAGAAAGAAAAAGCTGGGTTATTATTTCTTGCTTATTGTTAACTGTTCTGTGAAGCCACCAATAAGGAGATGCAGACTTGGACATATCCAAGAATAAGACTCTGGCTAAAACATAATCCTGATTTATTTCTAGGTTCTGGGTAATTATGACTTCTGGGCAGATGAGAGTGTGAGTTGATAATAACATGTAGCTCTAGATGCTGCGAAATTACAACAATTAAATCAGCATCAGCGTTCCAAAACGGTCCCAACATTAGACTATTTAACCATTTAAAAATTCATTCATTGCCTAAAAAATGGAAGCAGCGATAGGATGGCATGTGTTCACTCTTTTCGCCACTAGATAGCAGAAGAGGATCACAGGATAAGTCCAGGCGGCTGTCCTGGGCCTGGCTAGCTGCTGAGCCACCTCGGAGACAGAATTCTGCTCAAGACACCCACCTCGTCCATTGAAGATTTTTTACAGTCATCGTCGTCATCGTCATCCTCGCTCTCTGTGTCAGCTTCTCCTGTCAAATTTAATAACAGACCATCACATCATTCAACACTGGCCAGTTCAAAGCCCTGGGAATGGCATCTTACCAAAACTTGATCAGGGAATTCTGTAGAAATTGGACATTCTGATCCTTTTTAAATTGTAGTAGCTACAGAGAATTATAGTGATATTTTGAGTATACTTTGTCAACATTTTATTTGAGAATAAATATCATTTATCATGTCACGTGTTACAAAATGCTTTAACAAGTTTTTCTTCACTTCAAAAAACATGTTGGCATTATATACAGTTTGCTTGCTTCTCCTTTGATATGTCTGGTTCCTTTCAGGGATGTTAGACTGTGGCTTCAGCACAGATAAACTCTCCTCTTTTCATCTTTCTCTCATTTCCCCAGCCCTGGCTCTTTGGAGCAGTCCTAGGCCAGCACAGAGCTCAGTGACCTACGGAGGACCTCACATAAGCCACAGAAGTCATGAGGTCTGCCAGGGACAGTGGAGGGGGGCAAGGGGGGCATACCTGACCAGAAGGACCTGAAAGTGTTCCTACCCTAGCTCTATCTACAGGCTTTATCTGGTGGACACAATACCATCAGAGCAGGTCAGAGCTCTCAGGAAGTGGGGAATTCTGTGTAAGGGGAAAGAGAAGGTAAGTGAACGATTCAAATTCTCTATGCTTGAAAAATCTAACTGGGATCTATCTAATCCAGCTTGGTCAATATTGTGATTTCAACTGATGGTCTCCTGGACTCCCGCTCAAAAGTTAGTGGACATTCACTAAACTATCAATGTTAGCATGAATCATTACACTCCTACACACCTAAAGGCTTCATTCAGACCCAGTAATGTCAACTGTGTAACAATATTTTCAAATTAAAAAGTAACGAAGGCACAGTTCCCCTTTTTTTTACATCCTTCCACCACTTTGGGTTCCCACAGTGCACTAGCACACTGTCGCCAGTAGATGACAGGGTTAGCTCAGCAATCTGGCAGCCTGTGGCGCTTGACACTTGCTTCTGCAGGGGGCATCTGAAAGTTATGAACCCTGCTACTCTACCTGTATGACTGAAAGTGCTCAGGGCACCGCCTTCCAAAAAGCTCAAGAATGGTTTCCTTTGGCTGACAAAGTCCAGTCATTTACTGATGATGGACAGCAAAGCATTCACCGTATATCTTGAGAGGGACAGATTCTTGTGACTGGGAATGGCTACACAAAAAAGTCCCACAAAATCACTTTATGCCAGGAAGGGAGGAAAGGGGAGGGCTTCAGGGAGGATATTGTAGATATGTAAATAGAGGGGCAGAATACTAGAGGTAGATGGGATGGAGCAGAGGAGGAGTAGGAGGAGGGTTGACCAAAATTTAAGATGTTATGTATAAGCCATATGGAAACCTTCTTTGCTAGCTGTGGTAGTTTGAATAATGTCCCTCAAAAGAATTAAGGATTCATTAAAATTATTAATTGTCTCCAGGCTTCTGGCTGGAGGAAGTGCCACTTTGGCCCAGCCTCCTGGGGACTGACCCTTTCTAATTTGGATGTAAAATACTAAGGATAGATATGCAAAAGAAGAGCCAGAACCCTGGTCTGGAGATCTGCATTTTGTGAATCACAGTGTGTTACAGTGTGCTTGTTTGGTGCTGGTGCTGGGCCTCTGTCTCTCTCTCTCTCTGCTTGCTTCTGTGAAAGGGGGCCAGCTTTTCCTTAACTTCTTCCCCTGGATCTGTTCAGTAAATATTTTCTTCCCCATAATCATGCATGGTTTGGAGATTCATCCCAGCGGTGTGTGGCTGACTATGACACTAGCCAATAATATTTATGTTTAAAAAATGAGAGTTTGGGAAGTATCCAATGGACATGGATAATGGTGCACCCAGAAGACAGGTTGTTATTACAAAAATTTCAGTTTCAGAGGTGGAATATCTTCCAGTGAGTTGTTGGTCAGGAAGACCCCTGATGCCCCCCAAACATTACGGCCATTGCCAAAGCTCTTGGCACACACCAGAACTAGGTGGTAAGACCCTACTGCTAAAGGCATGCTTGGGCTGCAGGTGCGGCGAAGAGTTATGCTGCATGCAGCCTTTTGGGAGAGGAAAATCATCAACAGTGTCAACCAGCAGTGGACCCTGCAAACATGGCCGGCCAGCCAGTCCAGATGTGCCAACTGGTGCAATAGTGGCACGTCTGTTATGGAGGAAGCCAAATACTCTCTAACTGGACTAAAAGGCCTGCTCCACAGGTACTGCAACCCTAGTTAACAGCCTATAGTTATAAGCCCTAGGGTAATAATGACTGCTCTTGTCTTCCTAAATGGATATATTATGCCCACCAAACTACTCTCTATACACTTGGGTTTATACCTATATATTAATCATACATTAATGCTACTTTCACTTTTGATTGGAGAAACTTCTCTTTTCAGATGATCCTGACCACTCAAAACCCACCAAAAAGTCAAAGAGTGACCATGGAGTGAGTGTTCAGCACTGGACATCTCCATCACACCCTCCAAGGCTCGGGGACCATTTTGGAAGAGGTGGCAGGAAGAATGTAAGAGCCAAAGGAAGGGGAGGACTGCTAACAATGCAATCTTCCAGACACAACATAGCCTTGATATTTGTGACCTCACATTGCCTGCCTGACACTACCTACATGTGATCTTCATAATGCAATGGAGGGTGGATTTAGGAGGGGAATGTAGGGGCGGCAGGAATTATCATGGTTTATTTTCCATACTTATGAAAGTTGTCAATAAAATGTTTAAACCACGTTGGATGCTGATGTAATAATAAGGTGAATTAATTATATTGTGGGTAGAACATGAATCTTGTTATATTAGAGACACATTCTTTTAGCTTGTGACTTAGTATTTTTACATACAGTTTTTTTGTCTCAGTTTATTTTATTTGTTGTTGTTAAAATGGGGGTTCTTTTAATCAAGTTATCTGAAATGATGTTTTTACAGAACATTTCATGAGACCCACACCATTGAGTCATTTCAGTCCCCACCAGATCACTCCATGATTCATGTGGGAAAACATATCTTCCTGTCCTGTACTTTAAAAGCAAGGATCTGATCTTCCCTTCACAAGTTAAAGAAAACAAACTATGTATTTTATTTCATATTTTAAACCGATACACAGAATTTATACATAATTAGGGGGCTCCCTAAAGGCTTTTGGAGGGACCCTACAGAAATTTACTGAAATATATATATATATATATATATATATATATATATATATGTATTTAAAGTGACAGTGAAGAAGACCCCAACCAGCAGCAGCTAACTTGATGCCAGCTCTTCTAGGCACGCGTACTGGCCAGAGTTATTGGGTTTGTAATAAGAGCCATATCATGTTTTTTTGAGTTACTTGAGTTCCCGAAACTGGGAACATCTACAAACCAAATGGTAAATGAGTAGGACTCTATCCAGAGGCCTACCTACATATTAAAATCTCCAAAACTTTCCATGGAAATAAATAATGATTACACAACAGACTACTGGCCGGCTTAGGAAATGTACGGAATTACTAACAGATTGCTGCTCTCTCTGCGTATTAAGCAATCCTGTTCGCTGCCTCATGGTGTTATGCATCTTGTTAATGAAGGGAGAGCTGGCCGTCCGAAAGGCAGATGGTCCACAGACATGAAGCGCCCACACGCAAAGGAAGACATTCCAGGGGCAGAGGCAGGTTAGGAAATAGGTGCCTCTCGTGATAACCATCTTGAAACTTCAAAAACATTCTTACTGAGAATGAAAGCTATTTTTCAAAAGTGAATCCAACTTGCATAATAACATTTGACACATACATTCAGGAGGTGAAGAACACCATTTTTGCAAAGAATCATACAATGCCTATTGGTAAGGAGGCCGAACTACATCATAACCTTGATGTGCAATTAGAAGTCAAGGAGCGGCAGTCATGACTTGGGGTGCAGCTCAGTGGTAGAGACCTCCCTGACATGGGAAAGACCCTAGTTCATTCTTAGCTCCCAAAAGAAAAGGAGAGAGGAGGGCTTGGTCGACCATATTTTTGTTCTGATTGTCCTGGAGTTTATATTTTAAATTTTCAGTTGTTTAAAAATCAAACATCCAACTGATACTTGATAGGTATAGAGAAAAATGCACAGATGTGGATAGCACATGAATTTTTTTTTATTCAGTGAAGATGTGTGAACATTAAAAAACAAACTATGACCAGCCTCTAGAAACATTTGAGGTTACTTCTACAAAGATAGAAATTAGCCTGACCTTTTTTTTTTCTCTTTATAGCCCCAGGCTGGACTCAAACCCACAGTGATCCTCCTACCGCAGCTTTCGGATTGCTGGGATTAAAATTAAAGGTTTATAGTGAGGGGGAACCCTTGATTGGAAATGGGGCTTTAGGACAATATGCACCGGATCTCATACTCTTGGGCTCCCAAGAAAAGATGCACTATGCGAACGTCTGACAGGGAGGCTACTAAAAATAGAAACTAGGTAATCCAGAATGGTGTATATTTGTTAACCTATACTGTTCTCACTCTCCGATGGAGATTGTGTTTGTATTTTTCAGGATATAG
>PVHP010042580.1:0-14918 GCA_004024765.1 Zapus hudsonius
CACAAGGACTGATCCAGATGACCCATGGAGGAGGTTATCCGGTGGAGGGGGGAGGGGAGGGCAGTGGGGAATTGGGGATAACAACTCATCGTTTGCCCACTAAATGTTGTAACTCATTATGGACAATAAAAAAATTTTAAAAAAAAATTAAGGCATAGAGGGAACTTTCCTATGCACTAAGAGGAAACAACTAAATTAAACTGAGTAAAACAGATTGATTCTTAGAAACCAAAGCTCATTAAACAAATGTTAGAAATCAAGATCTTTGTCTTAATGAATACAAACACAAATTAATGTGTAGAAGATGACAGTTGTCTATGAGTTAACAGAAAAATATGAATAAAACAACAGATCTGGGCTGGAGATTGAATTTTGTGGTAAAGCGCTTGCATGGCACACACAAGACTCTGCATTTGAACTCCAGGAAACAATCCCTACATCAAATGATTAAGATTTCACCCTCTAGTTGGGTGTGGTGGTGCTCACCTTTAATACCAGTACTTGGGGGGCACAGGTAGGAGGATTGCTGTGAGTTCGAGGTTAGTCTGTGACTACATAGTGAATTCCAGGTCAGCATGGGCTAGAGGGAGACCCTATCTCAAAAAAGAAAAAATGATTTCACCCTCTAGGTTTCAGTGCTGGCCTATAACATTCCATGCAGACCATGTAGACCAGGCTTACCTCCAACTGTGGCAATCCTCTGGCCTCTGCCACCTGAGTGTTAGGATCACACACATGTACCACTATACCCAGCTCTAGATCTAGGTATGTTATTAACAATATAATATTTTAGCATCTGCGTCCAATTTTAAAACATTGCTATTTCTTCAGAAGGTGAGACACACTCATGGATTTCAAAGAAAAAGAATCATTTTATAATTTTTACGTGTCTCAAGTATATACAAAATTATTTTTTTTCTTCTATCAAATGTCTTACTTGGTAGCACCTCAACTATGTCCCATCAAGTAAAAGGAAAGAGAAATGGTAAATTTATTTGCGATTGTAAATTCTGCCAGTGTCCAATGAGATTAAAAAAGGGGGGGGGGGTTTGTTTTTGCTCCTATTGGAAATTAGGACAGAATACACGGAGGAGAGAAAGAAAGCTGGAAGCATATCTGTAATTCAGCATGCTCCGAATCATGACAAGACAAACAAAAATAGATTAAATATGTTAAGCCTGTGTCAATATGCAATCCCATGTCTCTCGAGGAAGTTCATGAAGAAGGAAAGAGAAAGCTGGAGCTGTCAGAAAAGAGGAAAAGTAAAGGAGACTAGAAGACACTAACTGAGAACATCTCTCCAACTGTTTCTCAGGAGGATATTAGAAGTAAACTTGGGAACACAGGGTTATTTTTCGTATGTATGTGTTGACTTAATTGAGTATGCCTAAACCATGAAAGTACTTGTTTGTTTTTTGTTCTACCTATTTTCCTAGACTAACGGGAACATCTATACCAACTTATCACAAAACATGCAAGCCAAAGATGAAAGGAGTGCTGCTTAAGAGCACTCAGAATAGCACAGAAAGGTGATTTTCCATAGGCGAGAGTAGGGTTGATCAACGGGTGCAGGATGGGAAGTAACATTAGAAGAAGAATGAGGAGGATAGCAGAGAGGAGACACACAGAAGCTTTGCAAGACACGGGGGAAGCCAGGTTTGATGGTATAAATCTCTAATCACAATCCTTGGATGTCTGAGACAAGAGAATTGAGAGTTTCAGACCAGCCTGGGTAAACAGCAAGACCTTGTCTAAGAGAAAGAGAGGAAGAGACAGAATTGTTTCCTCTTTACCTGATTTCAATGGAAACTGTTCAAAACATACCATTACAGAAAGGGTCTCTCAAACTCTCTAAAATGGTCCCTACATTGTTCCCAAGTCTGCAGTTTCTCATCTATTAAGCTGGGACAGACAATGAAAATCACTGAGAAGATTAGATGAGAGCACATGGAATTCAGACCTAAGAACAAGAGAGGAGGGCTGGGGAGATAGCTCAGTTTTGCAAGCAGGAGGAATGAGTCTGATCTCCAGTAGCCATGGAAATGCTGGGCATGGTGGGGTATACCTGTAATCCTTGACCGGGCTCACTGGCCAGCCAGTGGAACCAAATTGATGAGCCCCAGGTCAATGAGGTAGAGAGCATACTATAAGATACTATTCAAACCTGTCTTCTGACTTGTACATGCACATGCATCCTCATACATATGAACATGCAAACACACCTACACATACAAAAACAAAAAAAGACCAAGGCCTGGAGAGATGGCTCAGCAGTTAAAGATGGTTGCTTGCAAAGCCTGATGGCCCAGGTTTGATTCCCCAGTGCCCACATAATGGCAGATGCACAACATGGTACATGGATCTGGAGTTCGTTTGCAATGGCAGGAGGCCCTAGCATGCCCATACTCTCTCTGACTCTCTGTCTCACTCTGTCAAAATAAATAAACATACTTTTAAAAAGAGCAAGAAACTGGGTGTGGTGGTGCATGCATTTTATCCCAGCACTCAGGAGGATGGCTGTGAGTTCGAGGCCACACTGAGACTACATAATTCCAGGCTAGCCTAGGCTAGAGTGAGACCCTACCTCAAACAAACAAACAAAAAAGAGCAAGAAGAGGAAAGATGCTTTCTACTTTCTTGTCATTGCAGCGAGAACCAAGAATAATGTATAAAACACACCTAATCAAAATTATAGATGTTTTTATTTTTTAATTTTTATTTAATTATTATTGTTTATTTGAGTCATGGTCTCATGTAGCCCAGGCTGGATTTACCTTGCTATGTAGCCAAGGCTGACCTTAAACTCCAGACCCTCCTGCCTCCACCTTCCAAGCACACCTGCTTAGAGCTTCTTCCAAGAGAGCTCAGCTTAATGCCTGCTGACCTCACTAGAAAATAATGAATGGCTCCAGATCTGAATGTGCTAAGAGTTGGGAGCCTCTTAACTCCACACGTGCATATGCTGTGGGTTTGAAGTGTCCAAAGAACAGTTCTTTCAGCAGGTCCCAGGTGACATGTTGAAAACTACTGCTCTAATCAAGATTTTGCTGTGATGAAATTATCAATCAATCAATCAATAAAGACAAGTAGATAACAGCGAGAAAAAAAAGACAGAAAAACAGTCAGAAATCACAGAACATAAGTTGGGAGAGTTTTTTTTTTCCATACAATAAAAATTTCCATTATCCTTGACAGATGGTCATTTTAAATACTTTCAGTGATGGGGAATGGCAGTTTTTAGGCAACATGAGCTATTCTGTCTTATAAATTGATGTTTTAATGAAAGGTCAATTTATAAATTATTTGGGAAACTGAAAAATGGAGATATTATTCGGATGAATAATGCATGAAAACCTTTCTACACTTGATTGAACGAGTAAAACACCAACTTTAAATGCAAAACCCATTTGACTACAAGACTATTTGATCATTCAAATACCAGCTCTGCTACCTGACTCCAGTAAGCCAGGCTCTCCTCTCAGAGGCTGCTGTACGAACAAGCCTCCAGTGTGTTTCTCATGCGGATTTCTGTGTCTCAACACTCAGTCTACACATCTAGTGGTGTCTGTCATCTCTCTACCTAGGAGGTGGCAAGTTCACAACAATAAAAAATATATATGGATCCAAGATATGTCCAGTATTCATGAGTTTTTTGTGGTCCAGATCAAAATACCTTAAACGAATATATGTTATCCTTTTTTTTAATCCCACTAGTTTGTTAGAAGTAATGATGCTTCTAGTTTATTTCTGTCTATATATGCTTATTTTTGCCAAATGAAAAAAATAGTAAGTCACTTATTTTTTTACTTGTCTTAGAACCTCTCAGAGCCTGGAGGTTTTAGGGGACTGTCACAGGTGAGTGGTGGTTGGTCATTTCCATGTTCATTTATGGAAATCATCAAAGGCTCCTGCAACCTCTTCATCTCAAACCCACTGCCATGTGACTGCTATGAAATCGGAAAGCATGTTGAGCTACAATAATATGGTTCTGGATTGCTTTAATATAACCTTCCAAAATATTCTGTGAAATAAAGTATCTATGAAGTTGTCTCGGATTTAGAATAAGCTCAAAGCTCTGTTGCCCTGTGACAATAGAGCTTTCAGTCCAGGATTCCAGTTGAGAATTGGAATAGTTCCATTTTTCTCTTCCTCCTGAAACTACTATTGGAATATCAACTTCATTTCTGCAGCTTAATGTTTATTTGAGTGAAATAATTGAGTCTTAAGGAAAGTGCCTCTTGAAAATATCACCAACATTAAAATCTACAATTTACTTACACTTAAAGAGCACCCAAAAATAAACAATACGGTCACTCATGAAATGAATCCTTGTATTCAATCCTGAGAAAGAAGAAATCAGCCACTGACTTCTACGAGCTGGCCTTGGTGCCGTACCATCCAAGAGACACAAGTTTAGGAGCATTGTCACCAGACAAAGCACTCTCTGACCAGGATGGAGGAGACAGAAACAGCCCACTCCGTTATCATTTCTCAACACAGACAAAACACAGACACTGCCCAAGCCCCAAACACCACATATCCCCCTCCTCTGATAAAGGAGAGATTGCTGCTTCTTTAGTAACACTGAATTATCCCTGCTTACTGAGAGTACCCTAACCAGAGAGTGAACCCCCCTCAAGTCACTTCATCAAAGCTCTTATCCTGTGAGCCCCCCTTGGAGTCTCTGACTGAAGTGTCCCATGGGTCCTACCTTGTGCCTCCTCCTCCTCTTCCTCCTGGCTGCAGGGGGCCATAAATGAAGGTTCAACCACAAGTGTATTCCTGGGAGCCTTTGAGTGGAGGGGACTGACTAAATCACTGAGGAAAAACAGACTTTTTTAAAAGAAATTTCTATCCTTAAGGTACTCACCAAAATTCTCATAAATGAACTCCTCTTGGAGACTCTTTCCTGACATTTGTAGGTCTTTAGTCCCTTCCCTCAGAAGAACCTCTTTCATGGGGTTTAGAATGAACCAGTGGTAATGGCCCACCTTTCTGTAGTCACTACAGTGAAGGCACACTACCACGACCTTAGTATTCCAGATCTGTTCCCCCTAGGGAGCCATGGTCACAGGTGCTCATTGGAGACTCTAACAAGGACACATGATGAACCTCCAGTTGAAAAACACACAGCAGAAGAGAGATCATCAGGATTTAAACCTTGCTCCAATGCTTACTTTTCTCAGATGTAATATTTATTTGGTATGCCTATCTCTTGATTATAATTTTCTCATTCAGCACATTCAGTGATCTAGTTTTCAAATATGAAAACTTAAGGCAATGTAGTTCAATGGTAGAGACACTGCTTGGTGTTCACAGGAGAGAGAAGAGGAGAGAAGATGAAAGGGGGGAAGGGATGAGGGAGAGAAAGGACGAGAAGAGAGGGAAAACTTTAAGTCACCTGCCACACAAAATGATAGGATCCAATTTAAAAACCTGCCACAAACTTATAGAAATCTTAGTGATTTTCATGAGATTAAAAACCTGACCTTCCTGAGGGGTTATTGGTAGTTGGTTGATGGTGGCTAGGGCAGCGGGAGACCCTTTCTGCAGTATTGTAGCCACTGCTCCGTTGCATGCACTCTTGTAAATAAGCCCCACCAATGCTCATGTAAGTGACCTTAATTAAACTCAGTGGGACACACACACAAAATAAAAAAGACACCAATATAGCAGAAGGACTAGTTGGGAAGAAAAAGAGGTTCAATGGCGGGAAAGAGGGAGGGGGTCGGGAAAGGAAATGGGAGGGAATTATGATCAAAACACATTACATCGCCAGCTCTGGTGGCACATACTAGTAGGAAATGGCTGAAGAGGCAGAGTCAGGAGGACCAGGAGTCTGAGTCCACCCTGGAAGAAAAGTACATTATATACATGCATGAAGCCGTCATTAAAAAATTGCAAGTCAGGCATGGTGGCTCATGCTTTTAACTCCAGCATTCAGAGGAGTAAGGTAGGAAGGTTACTGAGTTCAAGACCAACCTGAGCTGTACAATAGATTCCATGTCTGCAAGGGCTACAGTAAGACCCTGGTCTCTTAAAAAGAAGAAGGGAAGAAACAAAGAAAAAAAATCAAACTCAATTCTGTAACTTTTGACATTTGGAAAACTGCTAGCCTTTAAGTATCAATATTATGTTCTGCCATTTCTAACTTCTCTCAAAGGTGTAAACACACTTATTACAATAAACACCCATTAATTAGCCTGTGAGCCCCTTGAGTAATATTTATTTGCATGAAACAATTGCGTCTTAAGGAAAATGCCTCTTGAAATATCACCAACATTACAATCTACAGTTTTGGGTAACACCGAAATTTTATCAACTATATGTTACAAATAAGTCAAATAATATTGCACAGATTATTTCTAATGTTCACAAAATACCAAAAAATGTTTATAGTTTTCTTTTTTCTTACTAGATGAGAGTGCCTGGATAAGAGATGCTCCAAGTATTCAAGATTGGAGTGTAGAGGGCGGGAAGAAGGTTCCGTGGGTAAGAGTGCTTGCCTCGAAACAGGACCCATGTACACAGGTGGCTGTGACCACATGTGTTCTAAGGGAGCAGAGAGAACCACCGGGGCTCACCAGAATCTCTAGGGTTCAGTGAGAGACTCCATCTCAAGGGAGCACACAGCCTGAGAGATAAAAGGGACACCTGACGTTCTCTGGACTCTGCACACATGAACACAGGATGTATACCACACATACGCTAAAAAGAGGGTGGAACTGAGATTTGAACCTACTTACATCTGACATGATCTGCTGAGGATGTAGTCATGGCTCCTCCTTCATAGTATTTTTTTCAAGAGCAATTCTTTTGAGGTGAAGTTATTTTTAACATTCAAAAATTCAGTGTCTGAATTTATGCACGATCACACACATACACATTCAAAACTTGCTCCTAATTGCTGTATTTTGGCTATAATTTTGGGAAAGGCTATGTTCCTAAAATAGAGAAAGTGAAGCCTAAAAAATAGTATGATTATTACCTATACGGATTTTGGTGTCTCTGTGCTCTCTAATACTTTAGAAGGGCTTTGGCCATGGGAATTTACTTTTGTCATTATAGCTTACAATTTCCTTGAGATATATTCCACCACCACCCCCCTTAAGCCATCCTGAGGATAATATTTCTAAATGCAGACCTCAAAGAGAAACTAAGATCTTATAACGATAGTGCAATTTAAAGCAAAATTACTGTCTTTTCTCTTCCTTTAATGCTGATCAATTATCTAATACTCCATAAATTGCCCTCAAATGATGGGAGACGCAGAACACTTAGGTACAGGAGGACATTCTACAGTGCTCCTGGCTCTGGGTTATCTATTTACCCTTTATCAGACTACATCACTCTCTTCATGCTCTTATTTTAAAAATAGTCACATGTGGGCAAGCTTGCTTTTACGAGCAGATTACATGACACCACACAACAAACACATGATTTATGTCAGCTGACATGGGATCTTTTAAATAACAGAGATTTCAAATTGTTTAGACTTTTTCTTCTCAGGAGACATTTATTACATCATAGACCTATAATTTTCAAACACAATGCAAAACCAACATTAGCAAAAATGAAAAAATATTTCTGTGCTTCTGATTATTTTTTTTTGTAATCTGCTTTTTCAAAAATCCAAGGCTATTCAACAGAAATCATGTGTAATGTCCCACCCCTATTATAGCTCCAATACATAAAGGGACTTTAGGGGAATCTGAGAGGTGGGGCTCAGAGCGACAGCTACAGTTTCCCCTGAACCAGGCCATAAAGGAAGAAGTGCTAGCACTGGGTGGGGCCGAATAGTTTGCATCTTTCCATGAAAATCAAGGGTGTGGGAATGTACTGGAGAAAGAAATCCGAGGGACTGCTTTGTAAACCCAATCCCCTCCCCTGCCCCTCCCCCATAATGTCATTAGCTGTTTATATTCATCATTGAAAAAGCGCTATCCCAGTCGTGTCTGGGAAAACTGCAGACGATCTAAAGAAACCAAAGAAATAATCATGCTGGGGATCATATTTCTCCTGTCACAACGGTCTTTTCTCCTTACAGAAAGGCACCAAAAGGCATTTGCTGTCTAGCCATCTGAAGATCACTAGGGAGCCAAAGCATCTACACACACACACACACACACACACACACACACACACACACACACACACACCCCACCTGCTCTTTGCAAAATCCACCTTGCTACACAAGCTGCCTTTAAAATGACTCACTGGAACAGCAAGACGACTCTGTCTGTACCCAGTCTACACCCTGAGCATCCCTGGGTGGTGGCGAGCCTCCATCCTCCCCTCGCGGAGCACATCGAATCAGTGATTTCCTTTACGGATCAGTCCTCTAGAATTCCCAGACACCTGCCCCGCAGACGGCGGCCCGGCGCTGCACACACGCACCTGCACACACGCACAGACAGACAGACAGACAGACAGACAGACAGACAGACAGGGTACCTTCTTGGGTCGTTTTCGCCTCTGACTACAGCCGTTGAACTTCTCTCCACTGTCGCTTCTCTGAGCTGCATCTTCGCTCATCATGTTGAACACTTTGCAAAGCCGACTGGTGCCATCCAAGCCCGCCACCGCGGGAACAGCCCACTAGGCAGCGAGCACTCGGGGAGGAGGGAGAGCGGGAGGAGGGGTGGGGAAGGGGCGCGGGGAGAGGAGGGTGACGTTGCCATGGAAGCCGCTGCCACAACTGTTTATCTGACGGCATTGTTAAATCTGATTCAACCAATTACAGGCAGGGACCGGCTACAATGAAGAAAGCCCATGAAAGGGGGGGGGGGGGAAGCCCGGGACTGGAAGGATTTGGGGAACTGGCTTTGGACACGCCCAGCTCTGGACCAGCTCGACCAGAGCATCAAACCTGTCCCTTATGTATCTTCCTCCTCCAGGTACTTTAACAACATATAGGCATTCCTGGATGTCTCTGAACCCCAAAGGGTGCATTTGAGCGGCTTAAGATGAAGTGGGATAGCTATTAATATCCTAAATATAAGAAAGTTACCATGCTATATGCTCGGTTTAAGGCTACGATCTTTTAAAATTATATTTGTGAAGCCTTGAAAACAGCTCCTCCAGCCTCTAGATAACCAGACCACCCCTTCCTTCTGAGCCTCCTTCCAGGCAAGCTCCAATAATCCACCTGTCACACCAGGCACAGCCACACCCACCCACCTGTGTGCTCTTGACAGACCGTGTGTGTGTGCGCGCGTACACCCATATAATGCTGAATTGCCCAGAACCACCACGAAGCCCTTCCTTAGCAGCAGTTAATTAAGGTTTGTTAAACATGTAAGACACTGTATATAAATAAACGTCATGGAGTTAAGCCATTTTTATAGTTGGTCATAGAAATTTTCCAAACATAATTCTATCCGCTGATGAATAAAACACCTAATCCCTCCTCTCAAGGATCTTTTACTGTAAAGTTCCAGAGTTATTCTTGATTTTAAAGAAAAAGGGGGATGTGCCTTGTTTATATAATAAGAATCCATTTCATTTTTTGGCTCAAGGTGGCTATGTCTATATTTAAACATGATTTTGTACAAGTGTACATATTATAAATGCTAACATCACATCTCCATTCCTAGAAAACAAACTCAGAGCACAATATTTAAAGTAAAAACAGTGAGAATTAAAGCTAGGGGATAATGCACTGAAGGTGTCTTCAGGCTGCTGTTATTAACCCTAACATGATTATCAAAAACAATTTCTAAGCCAGCACTCAGGAGGCAGAGGTAGGAGGATTACTGTGAGTTCAAGACCACCATGAGACTACATAGTGAATTCCAAGTCAGCCTGGGCTAAAGTGAGACCCGGCCTCAAAAAAAAAAAAAAATTCTAGCTCAGAAATATCTTCCATAAAGATGTTTCTTACATGAAAATGAAATGTCTTTCAGACAGACATGGCACCAAAAATTTCCCTTTCCCTGCTTCTCTTTCTCTGTCACTGTTCTCAAGACCCCTGTCATGTCAGTGATGTCCCATTTAGAACTAATACTATGCCAGTATTCCATAGATGTAGACATATATGTTTATAAATAAAAACCTCACCCAAAAGTTCAATTAAATATTCTAGATATAGGGAATGCCAAGGTGTCAAAAGTGCTTGGGAAATTGCTCTTTTCTCTTCAGAAGCTTTGAGTCAACTTCTCAGAACTGCCCCATCCCCCCTCCACCAGACACCCCTCCGTTTTCCCTAAATGCAGTTTGTATCAGGACATTTTCAATGGACTCCAAGCTCTGTGAGGAAAAGATTGATGTCTACCTTGACATGCCACGTGGAACCTGATGTCATTCATGATATCAAATAAGGACCAAATATTATTTTAATGTAATAAAGTAATATTCTCAATACTGAGCCAAGCATGATGGTGCACACCTATAACTCCAGTACTCAGGAGGTGGAGGCAGAAGGATTGTGGCCAAGTTTGAGACCAGTCTGGACTATATAGTGAGTTCCAGACCAGTCTAGACACTGAAACACTGTCGGGGGAAGGAGGAAGGAAAGAAAGAAGAAAGGAAGGAAGGTAGAAAAGAGGGAGAGAGAGAAGATGAGAAGGAGGAAGGAGGAACAGACAGACAGACAGACAGACAGACAGACAGACAGACAGACAGGGGTAGTACACACCTGTAATCAAAGCAATTGGAAACCTTGGAGGTAGAAAACAGAGGACCAACGGTTCAAGGTTAGCCCTTACCACAGGAGTCTGAGGCCAGCCTTGGAAGACACTGACTCCCAAAACCAAAAGGAAAAGAAACAAAAAGAAGTATTTTAAATATTTACCATGAGTTAGAAGACATTACAATGTCTTCTAATCTTAGATTTCTTTTTTCATTTTATATATTACCTGTTATCTAGAAGCTAAACAAAATTTTAAATGAGATTTTTCAAGAATATCTGAAAAAAATGAAGTTGTTGGATATAATAGCAATATTACCTTAAATCTATAAAGCATGTATAAATGATTTTTGGCCCCAGGGATTGAGGCTCCATGAGGGCAGAGATTTCTGTTTTTCTCACTGATACACCCACACACCTATAGCTCTGCTATGCATGGCAGACAATAATTTTTATGTGATTTTTTATGGGATGCTCAAAAGTACCAAAAGAGAAGGCTATTTTTAATGTCAAAAGCAGCTTTGGTGATTTGCCCGAGAAGACAGAGTTAATAAGATGTAGAGCATAATGGCTGGAGAGATGGCCCAGTGGGTAAGAACACTTCTCATGCAAGCATGAGGCTCTGTATGACCATTGAAGGTCAGTTCCCTGGCCCCCACATGAACAGAAAGGTGTAGCCCCATTTGTCTTAATGCCAATATCGTGGGGAGCAGACTGGGGCTCGCAAAAATGTCAAGCCCCCTAACTGGTAAGAGATTTGTCTCAAGGAAACAGGTTCATGAGTGACAGAGGGGGGACACCTGACATTCTCATGTACCTGCACATACACTACAACACAACACAACACACCTGCTACATACACAAGCAAAAAATAGACATTAAGTTCTTCAAATTTGAAAGCCATTTTCTTTTATTACATCATTGCTGGTTCCAAGGAAAAGCAGGCTCTTAATAAAATAAGGAAAGATGTGCAAAGACTGGATGAAAATGCCAAGAGCAGAAACCAGATTTGGATGACAGAGACCCAAGTAGAGAGGGAAAAAAAAGTCATGACTAGTTTTATGCCACATATCTTTTATAGGCATAGAAATTTATAGGCGATTATATTAAATTTAGTATGTCTGCTCTATTTTATAAAACCATTAGAGTTAATAGTACTAAAAAATCTAACTCATACTGTTGTTTTACCATAAGAATATTTGAGTGAAGTTCCTTGAAGAATGAGCAGTCATGTCTTAGAGACAATCTTCCAAAGTTCATTTGTGAGTCAGAGTTGTCTGATGTTACAAATGTATTTTTCATAGAAACACTGGCATGAAGAATCAGTACTATAAAGCCTCCGAAAGGCTTTGCCGCACACTGTTACTTGTGGCAGAAAATCTTGGAAGAGATTGGAAGAAGGTTCACCAGACCATTTTTCTTTTCCTTTTGGATACACAGAGTGACCAGTGCTGTGTGTGAATGAAACTGTCCCTCAATCCATCTCTGCACATCCCAATGCCCAGTATGTGAAAATGTGATCTGCTTTGGAAACGGCGCTGGCAGATGTGGTGCAGCTGAGATGTGGACGTAATGATGTCAAGTAGACCCTAATCTATGTGGGAAAACTGCAGAGACATCCATAGGAAAGATAGCATGAAAAGACAGAGCCACCAGAAACCAGAAAGAGGCAGAAATGCATCTTCTTCAGATCTTCAGGAGGACATGGCTCCCATGACTTCTGGACTGTAGACAGCCAGCCTTCATAACTGAGAGAGAACATTACTCACTATTCTGTGCCACCCAGTGTGTGATGCTTTGGCATGGCCACCCTAGGAAGCTAGTGCAACCATATTCTCCATCCTCAATGGACCATGTGATGCATTTTCAGGCTTTGCTAATAAAACTGCCCCATAAGGAATTTCTCTTCTCTTTACCCACCTGCTTGCTGGCTGAATACAGAGGAAGACATCCCTGTTAGGTAGAAAGGAAGCTGGTTGGGGAAAGCTCAAGTCTGAATCAATCTGTAGGCTGGTCCATATTCCTTCTCTTGACATCACTTCCTTGTGGGTGTTTGCTACAGAAATTCTGATACTGTTTGTTCCGCCAGCCTGTCAATGCGTCCATTCACTTTAGAAAGCCTGGTACATAAAAACACTCAGTGTATCAAAGTTCTCAGTCACCAGAAATGGATCTTGTTTTCTGGACTAAAGAGAACTGAGAGAAGATGGCTCGGTGGATGAAGTGCTTACTGTGCAAATGTGTGAGCCAGAGTTCCGACCATTAGCACCCACATACATTCTGGGTGGGCATAGCAGCCCACCTATAGTCCCAGTGCTCAGGATGCAAATTCAGAGGATTCCTGTGGCAAACTGACTAGCTAGACAACAAGATTAGTGAGATCTAACCTGAGAAAGATTATTCCAATAATTAAACCGGAGAGTGATGAAGAAAGACAACTGATGCTGATTTCTGGTTTCTACACATGTATGCACCCAGACCTACGTGTCTAGATGCACACCAAGACACAAACACACATGCAAACACTTTCCTTTTAAAAAAGGAAAGAAGATGGAAATCCCAACCCCAAAAGAGAGATAATTCACCCTTTTTTGTTCTACCTGGACCCTGAGTAAAATAGTTAGACTTGACTGAATGAAAATACTTATATTGGTAAGGAAGAACTTGCTTTACTTAAGTCTATTGATTCAAATGTTAATCTCTTCTGGAAACACTCTCTAAGCCACTTCCAGGAGTGTTTGACCAACCTCCAGGATAATCCTTAATTCAATGAAATTAGTACTTAAAGTATCACAGAACAGTCATGAGTGTAGAGGCCTCATGAATAGGCTGCTTGGTACTGAGAAGCAAGTCAACAGCTATGACTTGGAAGGTCTTGGAACATAGATGGAAAAGCTGCCACTGTTCTTTAGCTAAATGGATGGATATATGGATATATTCTGCCTATGAAATTCCTCTCCAAATAGTATATTTCGACCCAAAGAGTAGGGCTGTTCTCACTTTTTTTGTTGAAGAATCTTTTTTTTTTTCATTCAGAAGCTGGTAACTGTCATGGAGACCCAAGACTGCTCAAGGTGATGAGAAGTGACAGTCAAGAGCTGTGTGCTGGATGACATGTCTCTGTCACAGCCGCCAGGGCTCAGGGAACACTGCAGAGGAGGTGGTTGAAAAAATATTCGTGTTGTTGTCACCACCAGCCAGAAAAGCTTCCCTTTGGAGATGCCGGTGGAAACTGAGGAAACTCAAAACTCATCAAAGTGCTGAAAATAAGAACCTGTTGAGAGCTCAATCCTAAATGAGACATCTCTATCGCACCATCCAAGGCTGACAAAACATTGCAGAAGAGAAGATGGAAAGAATGTAACATGCAAAGAGTAGGGAGGAGTGAATGGGGCACTATATACTCTGACGTGAACGGAGTGACCTCACGGTGGGTGCTGTGACATGCACAAGCTCTCATAATACTGTGCCCATCAACATGCTGACACAGAGGACAGAGGAGGCGAAAATGAATGAGACAACAGAGGAAGGACTACTTGGCCAGAGGAAGGGGTCTACCAGTAGAATGGGCATGAAAGAGAGGAAACAGTTTCCGGTTCATGATGGCGAACTAGAAGCCACGCAATGTCCCTAGGGGAACAGAGGTTAGGTTTTTTAGCTGTGATTCGGGCTGTGGACGCAAGCAATAGCCAGGACCTAGACTTTGGACACTTTCCAGCAACAGATTATTCTGATTGGAACCTGCATTGATCATAAGGGTGCACGGAGGCAGATGCAGTAAGAGAGCTGGGGCCCATCTAACCCTACCAATCAACCGTAGGCTGATAGCTGAGATCCTGGCAAGAGAGGAGCCACCACAGTCATATCGTGGAGGAGCCATATGGAACCCCACAGAGAATGATGGGATGAACAATGGGACCCACAGCCATTCAATCAACACAAGATAAGCCAGTGAGACAGAAACCAACGATCTTCAACACAAAGACCCCTAAACTCACAACCTTAAAGAGGACTTAATACTCACCCAACACGACTCAGGGAACTATGCGGGTGGGGGGGGGGGAGATTGTGAGAGCCGTGGTGGAGGAGACTATCCAGAGGCATGGCACCCCTCAGTAACAACATACTAGGGCCAGGAGAACCTGGCTGAATACTAGCCTATCCATGGTCCCCTGTCACAAGGACTGATCCAGATGACCCACGGAGGAGGATATCCAGCTGGTTGGGGATGGGGGAGGGGGAGCATCGGAGAATTGGGGATAACAACTCATTGTTTGCCCACTAAATAATG
>PVHP010042581.1:0-14901 GCA_004024765.1 Zapus hudsonius
CCCACCACGGCTCTCACAATCTTTCCGCCCCCTCTTCCGCATAGTTCCCTGAGTCGTGGTGGATGAGTAATAAATTTGCTTTAAGGTTGTGAGCTTAGGGGTCTTTGTGTCGAAAATCGTTGGTTTCTGTTCCACTGGCTAATCCTGTGTTGATTTAATGGCTGTGGCTGTGGGCCCCTTGTTCATCTCGTCTTTCTCTTCTTTATATGCAATCAGTCCCATAGCCCCTGTTCCTGCTCAACATTGCAACAGTCACATTTTCCTTGGTGTTTTTGGAACACTGACTCAAAGCCATCTAAAGCTTAGTCGCCTGGAATGCAATTCTTAATGTCATTTATCACATTTTCAGTTTCTCAGATTGGACTGATGAATATGAACCATCCCACTGACTGTCTGCTGGAAAATTGCACAGTGTGTGAGGAAAATTCCTTCACATCTGATCACACAAGTGTTTTATGTTGAACATGAAAGTAGAGAAAGAAAAATTGTTTCTTTTAAGCCCAAAGAATCCACTTCTTTTCCTCTTCCTGAGGAACTAGGAAACCCACACTAAATCACCGTGGCCTTCTCTCAGAAGCATGAGATAAACAGCCTTTCTCCCAGCTTCAAGAGAGCTTCCATCTCCTTAGCACATGCGCATCATCAACTCTCCTTCAGGGCACATGCTAGAGCTGTAGTCATCAGTTCTTAGGCTCTGGTCCAGTTCCTGAACCCTTGCAGAGCATCCTTTCCTTCGGACATTTAGACCCCTGTAACTTGTGAATGCAGTAAGTTCACACAAAGTGCCAGGAACCGCATCACTCCCAGTACTCGTCCTTCTGTCTCTATCCTCTTCCCTCTAGCTTCTTAGTTCTCACTCTGTACTCCCCTGGGAACTTCCAGGAGGGCTACTCAGTCCCTTCTCAGGAGCGTCCCCCTGAGGAGCAAATGAAAGAGAGATGTCTACCACTTGACCACCTTCCTCCATACCATGGCCAGACTGCTGGTTTATGTTCTGTATTCCCATTTTTCCCACTTGAGAACAGCTTTTGGGATATGGTGTTTGTGGCTCCCTCCTATTAAATACAAATTATAGGAAGGAGGGGCATGGTGGCACAGGCCTTTACACCCAGCACTCATAAGGTAGAGGTAAGAGGATCACCATGAGTTCAAGACCACCCTGAAACTACATAGTGAATTCCATGTCAGCCTGGACTACAGTGAGACCCTACCTCAAAAAAAAATTACAGGAAGCCATTACTCCTGCAGAGAGGAAGCTAACAATCAAAATAAAGACACTATGCTAAATAAAGTCCCACATATTGCCAAGCTGAACCTAAGCTGTTTGTGGGGGGGGGTTGTTTGTTTTGTTTTTTGGTTGGTTGGCTTTAGGAGGTTTTTGTTTGTTTTTGTTTGTTTGGAGACAGAGTCTTGCTATGTACCTTAGGCTGGCTTCAAACATACAATGTAGCCTGTGCTGGCCTTGTGGCAATCCTCCTGCCTCAGCCTCCAGAAGGCTAGGATTATAAACATGGACTACCATGGTAGTTCTAATCTATCTGATCTTTCAAGAAAGTTCTCCAACAAGCCAGTTTCAAATGCCATTATAATGACTTTCTCTGCTTTAATCTTTACATGGAAGCAGTAACTTGATGTTAATTTATCATTCTTTCCTTTAGTTCTGTCTTCCAGTGCAGGGTAACTAACTATAAAGTGACTTTCGGTTTTGTTTCTGCTATTTTTTTTAATAAAAGACTGTTATTCACCTTTTTGGTTTTTTAATTTCTATTTTTTAATATTTTTATTTATTTTATTTGTGAGAAGAGAGAAAGAGAGAAGTATGTTTGTGCCAGAACCTCTTGCTGCTGCAAAGGAACTCTAGACATACGTGCCATTTTGTGCATCTGGCAAGCACAGTACATAGGTACTGGGAACAAACCCAGGCCACCAGACTCTGCAAGCAAGTGCCTTTAACTGCTGTGCCATCTCCTCAGCCCTCCATTTCTGTGTATTGTGTGTGTAGTGTGTGTGCTCCAGCGCATGTATGGAGGTCAAAGGACAACCTTGAGGTGTTTGGGCTCCACCTTCTTTGAGACAGAGTCTCACACCACTGCAAACAAACAGATTGCAGAGGAATGGCAGACTACCTGGGCCACAGCTTTGCATTCTCCTGGCTCTGCCTCCCATTGCCACAGATGTCTTATCTACCCCACTTTGCATGGGTGCTGGAGATTAAGTGAATGATGGGGAATTGAACCCAGGCCAACACACTTTGCAAGCAAGCTCCTTTAAATGAAGAGTCATGTTCCCAGATCTCGTTATGGCTTTTTAAAAAGTCCTCTCTCACTGGGGTGTGGTGGCGAATGCCTTTAGTCCCAGCACTTGGGAGGCAGAGGTAGGAGCATCTTAAATTCAAGGCCACCCTGAGACTACTTAGTGAATTCCAGGTCAGCCTGGCTAGAGTGAGACCCTACCTCAAGAAAGAAAGAAAGAAAGAAAGAAAGAAAGAAAGAAAGAAAGAAAGAAAGAAAGAAAGAAAGAAAGAAAGAGAGAGAGAGAGAAAGAAAGAGAGAGAGAGAAAGAAGGAAGGAAGGAAGGAAGGAAGGAAAGAAAGAAAGAAAGAAAGAAAGAAAGAAAGAAAGAAAGAAAGAAAGAAAGAAAGAATGTACTTTGTCTATGTACCTAAAGCCTATACAACACCTTTGCACAATGTAGAAAAATGCACATTTACAAGGGAACTGAGCCCTGTGGAGCAAAGCTTGGTGACTGCAAGGCTCCCTGTGGGAATTAAAATAAAACAAGCTTCTCTAGATGGAAAGAGCCCAGCACAGAGTCCACAGGCCACAGGAACACTCCTATGCTGTTCGTACACATATTGCTCTTGAACTCTTTTTAAGTCTCTACTTTATCACAATTTGTTAATTTACAAAGTCTAACAGCCTTGATGAAATCAGTGTCTTTGATAGAAACAGGTGCCTGTCACTGGTGGGGGCCCTGTACTTCCATAGACCTTCCCCAGTCTCTCCACCTGCTGACCAGCACTGCAGTAGTTAACGTATGCTACAGTCCAACTGCTTGAATTTCCAGTGCTCCTGTCCAGTAAGATCAGAAGTGAGTATTTAGTGAAGACAGCAATCATGTCACCATCTTTGCTTGTGGAGGAAAAATGACTAAAAAAAGAAAGTAGCACTAAGAGTGTGCCAAATTTGAGCTACATTTAAAGTGCTAGTGGCTTGTGAAAGGAAGGAAGTGGATCAGAAAAGTCCTCACAAAGCTCTGAAGAATAAGTAGCATTTTCACAGACGGAAAAGGAAGGAAAGGAATTCTGAGTGAGGGAACAACCACAGAAAATGGAAAATAAAGTCTACAAATCTTGAAAGTCAGTATGGGCAGCCCTAGAGCCAAATCCTGAAGCTCTGCGTGTCATCTTGAGCCCCATTAGGGCTGAGGTCATTTAACTTACTCATTCTGTCATCTTTAGTGGCTCTGGCACAGTGCTTTGTACGGATCGGCAGATCATTAAATATTTGTTACAAGAGAAGCAAGTGCTCATGCTTAGTGGAGGCAGGTGGCCTAGAAAACCATGAAGGATCCTGGCAGATGGAAGAGGCAGTGAGTCAAGCTAAGAAATTTGCATCTGAGTTATGTGTATTCCTTGATGATTCTTTGATGATTCAGAAACTGTTTTCTCAATGTTCCTGTACAATAATATGGCAAACGCAAAACTTATTTGCTTCCAACAACTTTTTTTTAAAGAAAAAAAGCAATCATAAAAATAGAATATGTTCACTTCAAAAAATTTGGACATACCCCAAAATTATGATAAATTTCTGAAATCTCACCAAGTAATGATGTAACAGCATAGCAGTGACATTTTTCTCATGTCACTAAAGACTCACTAAAAATAGGATTTTAACGATGTGATTTTTCTATTTGGCACATATGTCAGTCTACACTTTATTAAACCATTCTTCTATTACTTGACATGTAAAGTTTCTTCATTTCACTTTTATAAATACATCTCTAAACACTCTCTAATAATTTCCATATTCATAATCCTAAATATAGTCTGCCAAACACTATTAAAGATATAAAAGACCAGGAAAAACATACTATGTTTACATAAAACAGCTTAAAAGTAGAAATCTGTAGAGTCTTTTAAAATGAACACATTTATAATATATTTCAGTAAAATAATAATGGGATTTTGAGGAGAATGCAATAAATTGTCTCTACAATGTACAAAGAATAGACAAGAGACAAACAGTTAAGGTAATTTGGGCAGTTGGGGAGAACAGAGCTGGAAGACTTACAACTACAATGAAGAAGATAATTAATAGCACAGGTACAAACAGACCCAGGGAACACAAATGGGAGCCCCAAAGCAGACCTAGAAGTAGATGGAGACTTCATATATGACAGAGTGGGTATCTCTAGTCTACAAGAAAGGTTAAGAAACCTGGAGGGAAATACAGTTACATCCCACAAACTATAAAGTTAACTTCCATAGGTTAGATACTTTAGTCTGCAATGGAAATTTGTGAAGCTAAGGAAAGTGAGGAAGAGTATCCATGTGTACTTTAGATTGAGATGCACACCATCAGTGGAGAGATGTAGAGATTTAAATAAACAAAACTGTGATTGTTTTCCTCATAGAAAGATATCAATCAGAAACAAAGTTAGCAGACAAGTGACGAGCTGAAAGGATGGTTTGCTACCTCATAAACTGGAATTGATGCAGGATTTTGAAGTTCAGCGAAGATTTATGAACCCCAACTTTCAGGCTCTTGTCTAATTTAACAAAAAAAGAACAAAACATACTAAAAAGATAAAATATGGATTATTGATTTATTTAGGGAGAAATTGTGAATTATGAGGTTTATTTAGGGAAAATAGGTGTGTAGGGAAAGGCTAGTACAGTTACACATACACACATGGAAGGCAGGATCTAGAAGCCGCATGTCAAGAGATTTAGAAGAAACATTCAGATGCTCATGGGGGTTGGGGAGGGCAGAGAAAACATAAAAGTGCCAGCCCTGTGCCTCCACATAGAATAAAGTTAAGAAAGTAGGTAGTAATGGACTCAGGGCAGAGGGAAAGCACTGGAGCAGAGACCAGGAAATTGAGTAGTAAAGTAAGTCAAGAGAGTTGTTACACACAGGGTAGACCCAGAGCTTAGAGGAAAATCATACATATAACAAAGTGAATAAAACATCTGGAAACAGAATACATGTGAAGAACCAAACAGAGAAGTATCCAGACAGGTAGCAGAAGCCCTCTCCTCCCCCAGCTAGGCTGGGAGAAGACACTATTATTCAGATGAAAGAACCACAGGTTAGACCAGTTGCCAAAATGAAAGACAGGAACAGTTAGCACATGGCAAGCACTGTATCACACTCAGGTATGTAAGGGGGAACCCAACTGGTTCATGGACTCAGGGGCCTGACCCAAAAAAGCCAGACCACCCAGGTATGCTAGACTACAGAAGAAGCAGGGACACAGCAGTTATTGTGGATAAGACTAGATCAGATGCTGAATTCTACTGGTTCCCTTTAAGGGTTTCTGCCCCTCACTGCCTGAAAGAAGCTATCTTTCTCCTGTCTGCCCTTTAGATTATGTAGAAAATCCAGAAAGTTTCTGTAAATCAACACACAAAAGGCAGGAAAACCTACAGGACACTAGATGAAAGTTAAAGTGGGCAAATCTCAGAAGGAAGACTCTGATATTTAACCTTTGAAAAAATAGCCCCAAACTGAAATAATCAAAAGAATACAAGTTAAATTAGCAATGACAAAGCAAGGCCACAGTGGCACAACCCTATAGTCTCATCATGTAGAGGTGGGATGATCAGGAATTCAAGGTCATTCATGGCTACATAGTAAATTTCAGGCCAGCCTGTGTTACATGAGACCCTGACTGTAAAAAATATATATATATGTGTATGTATATGTATATATGTATAAATATATTATTTATAGTATATATAGTAATATATAATCAAATATATATGATTTAAAGATTTAGTACTATCAAGAATTGGTTGGGGGAAAACTAGCTACCACTAATTCATAACCCCCGACCTCATGGATTGATCCAGAATGCCCACCGAGGAGGATCCCTAGTGGATTGGGGACAGGGAGGAGGGAAATGGGGGTACCATGGTAAGATTTGTTTATACAATGTATCTAATTATGGATAATAAAGATATTTAATAAAAATAATTAGTAAAATTTGGGGGAGAGAAATACAAATACTGTTGATCTGGAACTAAACTGAAGAATCTATCCATGGAAGTGAGGTCTAAGATCAGTCAGCCCTCTCTATCTGTGGATTACACATCCATAGATCCAAATGACCATAAATATTAAGTATTTTAAAAGTCTTTGTATCTGTATAGACTTTCTCTAGTCATTTTTCCCTAACTAATATAGCATAACAAGTTAGCTTAGGCATTACAAGTACTGCACTGTTGATTTAAAGTATATGAGCAGGCTAACCATCTCAGGACTCTGGTATCAGCAAAGGGCATCCTGGATCCAATCCCCCACAGATCTACTGAGAAGACAGTATTTGTGCAACTAATTATGTTCTAGCAACCCCACTTTTAGGGATATCCTCAGAGGTCTGCATATCATCCTTATGGTATCATGAAAGAGGCTGTTTGTCTCAGTATTGTTTGTAGTAGTCGAAACCCCCAGGTTAGTAGTCAGACATAGAACTGTCAGATGAGATAGATGTATTCAGTGGGAATCTAGGCAGCATTTGGAACTTATGAACGAGATACACATTCAGCTGTATGGGTAGTTCTTGAAGGCATAGAGTCAAGAGGGTAAAAAACACAAACTACATGAACCAAAATAAAATCTATTCCACAGTACAAGTGCAAAGTTAAGTTAAATTTAAAATACTCAAAGCAACATAAATTTCAAGTGTACAGGTGGACACCAATGGGAGAGACAAATAGAAGAAATGAGAGTAAGAACCAGAAATAAAGAGAGAATTTAAAAAGGGCCTTCTGTAGTTCTACAATGACAGATCAGTGCTGTTCCTTCAGTTACTTGGTGGGGTCTAGGACACTGAACTATCTTTGATTTCTTTGTGTCTTTCACACAACACACCCAATCCATTAGTGGATCCCTCCTCTTCCAAGCATATGCAGAACTCACCCATTTCTAATTTTATCAATACCACTCCTGGTTTAGTACCATCATCTCTTGCCTAGTTATTGAAAAGAAGGCTTTTCACTAATGCCTGTTTTTTTAGGATACTTAGGGTCCCTACCAGGATCAAGTGTAACAAAATCTGCTGTCCCACAAGGTATCATGAGCTGGACCCTTATCCTGAAATAGTCTCTCCATGTCCACTTCCTCAGGCAACACAATACACCTGCTATCCTAGAACATACCAAGCACAGCTTGCCTTGGGACTTGTGGACATGTTTTTCCTCTACCTGGAATGTTCTTAACCTAGAATTCTCAATAACCTGCTCCTTCACCTCTTTCATATTATTATTCAAAAGATTTAATTCAGTAAGACTTTCCATGTTATACTTTTTAAAATTGTAATCCTCAAGTAGACAAAAAACCTGAACTCACATTACATAAAAGATGACATACAGGTGACATTATGCACATGAAAAGATGTTTGACATTATATATCATTAGTGGATTCCTAATTGAAACTTCAATGAGACATCACTACACACCTGTCAGAATGTGGGAAAAATACTGACAACCCAAAAAGATAGCAATGACAGAGAAATAGGAATTCTCATTCATTACTGGTCAAAGTGGAAAGTTACACTGCCACTTTGGAAGACATTTTGGCAGTTTCTTACATTGCTAAATGCAAGCCTATTATATGGTCTAGCAATTGTGCTCCAAGTTACTCACCCAAATAAATCAAAAACATATTCATACTGAGGTCTGCTCATAAATGTTTAGGGTAACTAAACACAATTGCTTATGACTAGAAGCAACCCAGCTCCTTTTTAGTATTTTTATACAGGGTCTTATGCAGCCCAGGCTGGCCTTGAACTTGCTATGTAGCTGAGGCTAGCCTTGAACTCCCAATTCTTCTGCAATCACCTCCCAAATTCTGAGATTACAGGCTTGCACCAACGTACCCAGCAAGTTTTTAAAAATATTTTTATTTATTTATAAGCAGAGAGAGAGAGAGAGAGAGAGAGAGAATGGGCACTCCAGGGTCCCCAGCCACTGCAAATGAACTCCAAATGCACGTACCACTATGTCCATCTGGCTTTACATGGGTACTGGAGAATTGAACCTGGGTCATTAGGCTTTGCAGGCAAGTTCCTTAATCACTAAGACATTTCTCCAGACTGATTTCTTTTACTAGGTGAATAGATAAATAAAGTGGGTTATATTTATACAATAGTATTCCATGATAAAAAGAAATAAGTTACAAACCAGAAAAGGATACAGAGAAATATTAAATGCATATTTTTAAATGAACAAAATCAATTTTAAGTCCAGGACATTCTGGAAAAGGCAGAAACTACAGAAATAGTAAAACATCAATGGTTGTCAAGGGATAAAGGGAAAGGAAGTGATGAATAGGCAGAAGACTTGAAGGCAGTGAAAGTATCCTGTATGTTACTTCAGGGGTGGATAAATTTGTACATTTGAAAAAGCCCATAAAACCACAACAAACAGTAAACTCTAATGTGAGGGAGGGAATCTAGTTAGTAATAATGTATCAGTATATGCCTATCAATTACAACAAATGTATCCCACACACAAATATAAGATGCTAATCATACAGGAAAGGGTGTTTGGAGGAGAGGAGGAGGTATACTAGAACTATTATCTTATTCACAGTACATATCAGATGTCCTAAGTTCTCCAAATGTGTCTTTTACAGCTTTGTGTTTTCCTACTCACAATCCAACCCAGGATCATGTATTGCTTCTTAATAGCCAGCTATCCTTGTGTGTGTGTTTAGAAAAATTTGAGTTTATAGTAAACAGAGATTTAAACATGCATTGAAGTAGGGCTTAGCAGAAAGAGAGGCACTCTGAAGAGTACACACTCAAGGGCATGGGTCAAGAGCAGAGTCTCATTTGAATGTTTTTAGAGGACCATCTATAGGATTGTGGTGGCTGCTGAAGTTCCATCCCACAGTGGCTAAGGAACCTGAGATTAGTCATGTATCTTTGATCTGTATCTAGACGTTCATTAAGAGCAAGGGTTAGGGTTTTTTCTTTTATTATTTCTTTTTAACATTTTACTAACAGCTTCCATAATTATAGACAATAAACCATGATAATTCCCTCCCCACCCCTACTTTCCCCCTCTCACATCCACCCTCCATCATATCCTGTCCCCCTCTCAGTTAGTCTCTCTTTTGTTTGGATATCATCATCTTTCCCTCCCATTATGAAGGTCATGTAAAGGTATTATCAGGCACTGCAAAGTCATCAATATCAAGGCCATTTTGTGTATGGAAGTTTGCATTGTAATCAGTCTTACTTTTCCTTTGGCTCTCACAATCTTTCAGCCACCTGAAATAGACCCTGAGCCTTGAGAAGTCTGATAGAGACATCTCAGTGCTGAACACTCCACTGTCACTTCTCAGAACTATGGTGTCTTTTGAGTTATCCCAGTGGTCACCACTATCTGAAACAAGAAGCTTCTTGTTTGCACACCCAGGACCTCCTGCCAATGTATATGAACTCCAGATAGATGCATGTGCCAATGTGTGCATCTGGATATATGTGGAGATTGGGAAATTGAAACCAGGCTGGCATGTTTTGCATGCAAGCACCTTTAACCACTGAACCATTTCCCCAGCATCAGATCTGGATTCTTAAACGCTTTTACAAGTATTTTAGGAGAAAATGTTCTGTTTCATAAACTATCAACTTTAATTATAATAAGATTCTGTGTAAACTCCATTATGTAAATATAATTGCTATTTACCTCAAGAAATCTTTTGTTGATTAATAGTCTCATGTTAAGCTGGGCATAGTGGTGAAGGCATTTAGTCCACCTACCTCCAAAACAAAAATCAATAAAACCAGTTTCATGTTAATGTAAGAAGAAAAATAGTCAAATATTCAAGCAATATGTTAAGATAATAGAAAGACATAAAATATTACCCCCCCAAAATTAATTTTATGAACTAAACATGCAAAAATCTATTTTGATAGCTTCAGAGCCTATCAATACTAGCAATAAGCTTTACTGAAAAGTTTAATCTCAGCTTTTAACAGCTTTCATGCAGCTTCCCATAATAAAAACAAAAAGTAAAATAAATAAAACCCAGCCATTATAAATCTGTAAAGATTTGTTGAATAAATGAATTTAAGTCTGTGAAGTAGCAACTGTTTGGAACTTTGAAAAAAGTTTCCAAGCTAATTGCTTCAGGCTAGCAGGACAGAGAATCTGTATGCAGCTAATTCCTGCATCCCCTGGGGATTTTATTATATACAAGCAGAAAACAACACACTTACCTGACAACAAGTAACTAGATGTTATACTTGTTTTTCTCTTATTTATATATTTTTTTAGTTTTTTATTCATAAACCTTTGTAAGGAAATATGTAATTCTTTTATCTGATGTGTGTGGATGCCATAAAAAAATCAAACCAATTATCAAAATGTGTAATTTTGGTCTAGTTTTTTTTCCTTTTAAAATAGTTTTTTAATTAAAAAATTTAACAATTCATATAATCTCCTCTCATCAATCTCCTTTGTTACCCTCACCCATCACCTTTCTCTGAACCTTCTTCTGTCTACCTGGTCCCCCTTCTATTTTGATGCCTTTTTTTTCACCCTACATCATCCATGACAGCATGTTGCTGGGCTGAATAGTGTGCAGATAAAGACAGTCACTAAAGATCAGGAATGCGATGACCAGTGTGTTTGGGACACAACACTCCAAAGCCTTCCTCTCCATCCTTTGGCTCTTATGTTCTTTTTTTAACGTTTTTATTGGCTTAAAATTATATATATTAACACAACAATATGCTCAGTATCATAAGTTATTAGATAAAGCCATTGAATCCAGGATGACATTCCCTTTTATGCATTAGTTATTCTGCCCCCCATGTTGGTCTAGTTTTTTAATGCTAAACGTGTCTTCATGCATTTTCAAATAAATTTATATTTGAAAGACAATTTTTTAAAAATATGAAACGGTTCACGAATTTGCATAGCATCCTTGCGCAGGGGCCATGCTAATCTTTCTCTGTATCGTTACAATTTTAGTATATGTGTGCCGAAGTGAGCACTTAAAAGACAATTTTTGGCCATTATAATTAGAAAATAAATAATCTTGCAGTAATCGCACAGTTCCAAATACTGACCAAGTCCACATGGTTAAAAGAAGAATTCCATTCACATTTACACATCAGGTAAGGAAAATGTCATGTGTTCCCACCCATAGTGTCTCACCTAAATAACTTTACCAAACACTGTTAATTATATTAATTTGATTTCCTATGTTTCTTCATTTAGTGTTAAGTCCCTTTCTAAGATTTTAGGCAGCATTCCTTTCTCTGGAATTGGTCATTCTTTCAATTTTGAGACAGTTGTGCTTGGCTTGCACAGCACTGTCCAAAGAGAATGAAACAGCCAAGCTCTCAGCCTGTCCAGGTAGGCCTGGACTGTCCCATGCTCCCCTGCTAGAGGGCTTTGTCACTTTTAAGAGCAGCACCATTGTGGAACGGTATGGATAATGAACTTCTAACATGCAGCAACCTAACTTTCTATATTTTTCTGAACACACACACCAGCTCCTGCCTTCTCAGCTAGACGCAAGCACCAGCCTAGCATTTTCAGCTTGCCATTTTTATACCTAAACAGCCCACAGTGAGCACATTGTGACATCCTCCTCCTCTTACCTCCTACGCCCTTCTAAGGGATGAAACACTGAAGAATATGAGCAAGTGGATAACCAATTTAAGAAATTGTGGGTGAGGTTTGAAAACCGTTTGGGGAATGGAAGAATGTCCAAATTATCAGACCTCCAAGCTATGGAAAACTTTGGTTCTTATGTGAAAAGTCTTTGGCCCTTAGAATTTATGCTAGTCAGCTTCCATTTAACTCCATTGTTGAATGATGTTTCTAGCTCTATTTACAGATGATCACTCATTTCTCAGTCTTTAAGAAAGAGATGAACCTTACTTTACAAAGTAGTAAATTTCAGGAAGAACTTTTATAGATGATTGTATTGTTATAGATGACAGCATAAATGAAACAATCCATTGGCTCAACGATCTAAAGGAATCTTGCAAAGAATGTAAATAATCACTGGTGAGTATAGTTGTCTCTCAGAATCTAAGGAGTATTGGTTCCAGGTGCCCTAAGGGATATCTGTGGAAACATCAGTGCCTTATATAAAATGGTGTAATATTTACAAAGAACCTGTGTGACTCCCATACGCCTTAATCAACCCTTGATTACAATGTGAATGCTATGTAAACAGTTATTGTATTGTCAAGTATTGTATAGGTTAGGTAACAATGAAAAAGGAAAAATTCTGGACATTTTTAGTACAAATACAATTTTTCTCCAAAAAACAATTTTGATCCCAGGCTTGTTGAATCCACAGATGCTGAAACCACAGATAGGAAGTGATGGTAGTATTTAAGGCTTTCCTGCCTTACTATAGCCCTACTTTGTGGAGAGTAAACAGCAGTTCACTGACGAATAGCATCAAAGATATTCCCATGACGGTTGCTTGTTTATGTCATCAAAGTTCTTCCCTGGAGTTCTCACAGTAATTCCCTGGATACAATCCCAAGACATTCACAAGAGGGGAGTTTGTATTAGCTGATGACTCCTGGAACATTTTTACAAGTTGTTAAACCATTATGTTCACATCAGAGTCAACAGTGCCGCTAACAGAATGTTACCCTCTGCTCACAACGTGAGCATCAGCAGAAGCACATAAGTGCTGAGCCAAGCTCAGCATTCCTGAAAGCAAAGCCAAACAGGATTTTCCTAAGATACAGTGGTGCAGAAAGAGAATTAGACAACTTCAACCCATCTGTGTCATTCGCTTTCTGCCTGCACCGTGATTTACGGAAGCAGGAGCGGCTCTGACAGATGGTGGCTAAGAGAATAATTGGTTCCGATTTATCTAACCTGCTCATAAGCACCAAACTTCCCTCCTGCCATCAAAGATTCTCCTACCCTCAACCTCAGCGAGACTTCTGGGTGTTTCTCTCTTGGGAACTATGGCCTGATTTCACTCAGATGGGAATGAGAGGAAGTACTTTCCAAACTGGCCTATTGTGAAAAGCATGAGACTATTTATGTTTAAATGCAGCTTCCAAAGAATTACCAAAATAACTTTGGCTGTGTAAATCATCATCCTGAACCTCATAAATGGCATTCGAAGCAATAAGGAAGAGGTTGACAGAACACAAAAACGAAAATACAGTATGAACACTGATTCCATAACAGTATTATCCACAATAGCCAAAAATGGAAACAACCCAAGTATCTAGCAACAGATGATTGCCGAAACAACATGTGTGTATATGCAATAGGATATTTGGCTTAAAAAGAAATGATGTTCTGATAAATGGTGTAACATAACACTTGAAAGATATTGGTACTGAGTGAAATAAGCTAGACACAAAAGGACAAATTTCTATGTCACGTATATTAGGTACCAAGAGTAGTGCAATGTATAGAAGTGGAAAGTAGGAGGGTAGTTTTGGGGGAATAGGAGAGAAGGGAATGGAGAGGTAGGGTTTAGTGGGTACAAAATTACAGATAAAAAAGTTCAGGAAGCCAGGCATGGTGCACATGCCTTTAATCCCAGCAGTTGGGAGGCAGAGGTAGGAAGATCGCTGTGAGTTGGAGGCCAGTCTGAGACTACATACTGAATTCCAAGTCAGCCTGGGCTAAAGTGAGACCCTACCTTGAAAAACAAAACAAAAAAATAAATTAAGTTCTGGAGATAGTGATGAGTGCAGTAATAGATGAATGTGGGAACCAGGTAACATGCTTGTTGTGGAAGCATGGGGGCTGAGTTCAGTTCTCCAGCACCCACATAAAGGCCAGGCACAGCAGTGTTCAGGACACAAGTAAGAGGATTCCTAGGTCTTGCTGACTAGTTAGTCTAGCCCAATTGGTGAGCTCCAAGTTTAATTTCAAAGCCCTGTCTCACACACAAAAACAAACAAACAAACAAAAAACTACATGGTGAATTCCAGGTCAGCCTGGGCTCTAGACCACTCTAGTGACACCCTACCTTAAAAACAACAAAACAAACAAACAAACCACAACAAAAAAACCCTATCTCAAAAACTCAGTGGAGAGTTATTGAGGAGGTCATCTGATGTCAAGCTCTGACCTCCACATGCACACGCACACATGCATGTTCACCCGAACACCTGTGCCTCCACACATATGATCATGCACAAGCACATGGATGCATACCATGCACACATACAAGAATGTGAATCTAATGCTATTGAATTGTTCACTTTTTAAACAGGTTTTAAATGGTATTCTAAGTAATATGTATATCACAATTATAAACAAATACAGTAAAGCATTCCATTTTCAGTGAGACTAAATATATATATATATATATATATATATATATATATGCAGACTTCAGAGCAGCTAAAAATGTCTAGGAATGGGTAACATATATATGGGAGAAGAAACCTTAAGAGTGCTAAGAGCCTTCGGATATGACAGCACAGAAAACAACAGAGGTATACAATTATTTTCAGACTGAAGTTCAAAAACAATATCACTTGTTTGCAAAAAGGGTTGTAGGAATTGGGGCCAGCAAGGCCCATAGTAGAAACTCTATGAGAAACTGCTTCAGGGAAGTAGAGTTGGCAAGGTCCTTGAAGAATTACCAGTTCATTCCAACATGTGGGAGCAGTTTCCTGCTGTGTCAGAGGACAGAAGCATTGGGTGATAAAGCCAC